>DWDT01004666.1:0-11048 GCA_018245595.1 Microceris scylla
CATCATCATCATCATCATCATCATCATCATCATCATCATCATCATCATCATCATCATCATCATCATCATTATCAGCCTATCTCAGTCCACTGCTGGACATATGCTTGCCCCATTGAGCGCCATCGCGCCCTGTCACATATCATCACAATATTCACATAAAATATAAAAATGACATATTTATTGGAACAACAAAAACTCATATGGAAGAGAGTTACGCGAGGAATGTTTCTATTGGTGCACAGCTCTATTTTTTTGAGCCGAAGATTTATGTCTGATACGCACGGCGGTACACAGTGAACAGGCGTCAATCGAGTGCTTGCTATGACTCTTTTGTGTGGCGAGATGCCAGATATTATGTTTGTCTCCTAGTATTACGATATTTCAATTGTGTGCTATAACTGTCACCATATGTTTTACCCAGAAATCTAATAATAAAAACGTTTAATACGTCTATTAAGTCCCTTAATCTCCTGAACAGCTTTCATTTTAAACATTTCAGCATCTCTTCGAGAATACTCTGAAGGCGAATCTAATATATTTATGATATAGTATAATGAAATCTTATAACAAAAACTCTATTATAAGACAGACAAATTCGATTCTCGTTATCAAACTACAGCTGTCATCCGCTAACAAGGAGTAGTAAAAAATCTAAGTCTGAACGCATATTAGCGTAGCGAAATACTGGCCTGGATCTTCGAACTGAGCTACCGTCTTACTTCCCGCAATGGCTGATACAATAAATAATTTGCCGAAGCCTGTTCCGAATTAACAGTTGGGCTCTATCGCGATATTCATTACATTGATTTCCCATAACTCCGCTTAAAACGTTTCCATTACGATCCTCTAGAGCCGTGTAATTTTCTGGCGTATAGTGATTGTTAAAAATGTGTTGTTTTGTGGGCGGTGTTTCGCTCAATTGAGCACGCATGTACCTACCCGTTCAAATTAAAATACGACTCCTGTACGTCAAGCTTTAAAAAGAGAACAAGAGTGGCGTTTACAGACCAATCATTATAATGAGTGGTTATCGATTTGTTGTGGCGTGCCTCTAAAGGACCGGAATTTAGAACGTCTGATTGCGCGTCCAGCCGCCGGCTATTCCGTACCTAATCTATGCCGGGGCCTACCGTCACGATATCGCTGACTTATCTCAGTCGCTCGCTCTTATAATTTTGTAAAATTCATATAATAACATCTGATAACAATCTAATTATTATAATGTCCTCTTTAACATATCCCGTTGACCGAGGCGAAATTGGAACGGCGGAACCCGAGATGGGATAATGCCTTCACTAATATAATGGAAATTATGCGATCACCTTTATGTCTTTTAACTGTGCTTTTAAAATAAACATATAACTTCATCCCGGCGTGCGGTTTATGAGGCACATTCCGCTCGAAACGCCACCATATTCCAACGCGTAGTTAGGTAGCCCGTGTTCTGGAATTAAATTAATCAAAAAGGTCTGTAATGTGCACTTAAAATGCTCCATCAATCCCATGTAATTGAATTCTCGAATAGATCTGAGAAGAGCGTAGATACTAAATTTATATGTTGATGTGATATTACCAGACCATTTCTAACTTGATATAAACTACGTGATCTCTTATCAAGCGAATCGTCTTCTTCCTGTTTGTTGTTATCTGTTTAATATGAAATAAGTATCAGTATTATATTGATGAAAAGCGCACATATAAGTTGAATCTATGTATATTAAAAATATAAAAATAATTTATCCGACTAAAAAAACAATGATCTTCGATATTGTGAAAATGCCTATAGCTTTAGTTAGTGTTGGTATGAACCAAACCGTACAATAATAGTGGCGAAATGTTCCAGCGAAATTTAACACAAATGTACAAACACTGTGTGTCCATGATCTATTCATGCGATAAATAAAAACTGAACTTATATATATATAGATATATCGTTGACTCAAAAGAGGAATATCGAACGTGCAGGATCCGATCCGTATGACAACGGCAGACGGACCACGCTGTCCGAGCCGCATCAAATATTGATGGCCATGTGAAAGCGTCCGCGGATGTACTTAAATTTACCTCGTGCTGTCTAGTGGACCATTGGCGAACGAATTTACTGGACGAATAATAAATGAACTGCGCCCCGTTTCAATTATGCCAGATTAGCGTTAAACTTCCACATTGAGAGCCTTGTCTTTGTTCCGCACGCCCAACGAGAGGACAAAAGGTGTGGTGCGACTTAAAAGGCTTTGAGGCAAGTAAAGATTTAAGAACATCGGGAAGTGTTCTTAAATTTTAACTTGTATTGAAATTGAAAACGTAAAATATAGAAAGGAACTATTCCCAAGGAGTAGGTCAGTTTTTAAGAGACATAAAACAAAGAAAGGTACATAAAGCGTTATTTTTTTATAATTTTATGGGATTTTAATTTACAAGCGCTACCTTTCTATACTGATTATAAGATTCGATAAACCGTGGATCCCCGAACTGGCTGTTATGTGACTAGAAATCGCGAAGGAAATAGCTAGAAATTATGCTAATGGACATGACGATTGCATGACGACTGCATGGACCAATATCTAAACTAATTACAACTATGTGACATCATCATTCATCATCATTATCAGCCTACTCTCGTCCACTGCTGGACATAGGCCTCTCCAATGGCACGCCACTGAGCTCGATCTTCAGCTCTTCGTATCCAACTAGTAGCTGAAGTATATACCATTGCATTAAGCACTATAAAGAAATGCCCTTTATACTAATGTTTTCTCGGGCGGGAATCGAACCCATAAGACGCGGTCCCACAGCCAGGATTACACAGCCAAGCTAGTTATTCAATATACATAAATATAAACGTAGAGATGTACAATTAAAAGCTTTGAATTGCCACAAAATACACATAAAAGCATTTTGTAATCAAAATAATCCATGTCGACATTATGGTCGTATTATCATTGAAATTAATCCCAAATGAGCTGGAAATTTGAAATTAACCAAAATGAACCTTAAAAGGCAATGTGCGTAAATATATCTAGCGCTATGGACACCAAGCCGGTTTCATGTTACAAATTTTAGGTTCGATTTTCAAAGTGATATATCTGAGTGATGAATTTAAATACCTATTTTCGATTTCTGCGTTACTATGTTTTGAGTAGATACTGATCGAAAATAACCAGTCGGCTAATAAACCCAGACAGATCACTGATCGATTTTAAAATTGGGAATAACTAACTGTCAAATCAGCGTTTTAAAGTAACTTTACAACTAAGAACTAATTACCAACAGCTCAAAAATTAATCATCATTCGGCCATACATAACTACCGAGTCCCATTTTGTATATCAAATTGCAGTTGTAAGGTAAGTTTCTAATAACATTAACATTAAACAAAACATCAATCAGTCGACTAACTTCAAATCGAACAGTTAAACAAATGACCAACAAAGGCCATTAAGAGTTCAGGTTCCTCGTTAGCACGGTAGAAATTATAATTACAACCAGTGTTATTCGGTAGCTATATTGATTTTCAATTTGAGAAGTGTACGAGAATATAATTAATAAAAGATATGGCTTAATCTTATGTCATTTTCAACGCCAACATTGAAACATTTCATGTCCAACACGAAAGACTGTTAATCCAATGATTATTGACTGGAACTAACTACCAAGCTTTAGGGAGTAAGTTCCACTTCCATTCAAAGCAAATAACATTATGACAAACATGCCTGCCTGTTCCGTACCTTGTGTCTTAGTAAAAATTAGAATCCCGTTTCACCATTGTCTAATTGAAAAAAATACATTTTCTCAAAATTGTGGCTCTTAAAAAAAGAGTACATGATATATTACAAATATCTTTAGTCAAAATCAAATGTGACCTGCATATGATCTGCATTTTGTTAACGTCTTGTTAACGTCTACGACGAAGTAGGCAGAGGAATGCAGAACACTCCCACATTTCTCCGGTTACGTTTACGACCCACTATGGAAGAGGTGGTGAGCCTAATGCCATGTATCGGGCACATATCCAGACTCCGAACCACTACTAGAAAATCTAAATTAGAAAATTTTTGTAGTGTTTGACCCGAGAATCGAACACGGGACCTCCCGATCGGCAGTCGCACTTGCAACCAACACGACCAACGGGACAGTAAAAAAAATACAAATATTTCATTCAAACCATTATTCACTTTTCAGGCAAGGTCCCGTGCTCTTCCCCAACACCGATTCACCGACTCCAAGATTACCACTCGTAGTTACGTCGCGCCCTCTGATCGAATCAATCGCCAGGAGTGACCTAAATCCCAATCCAGTGAACAATTCGATAGCAGAGCAGTCCCAACTCAACCATGTAGCGTTCAAACCGAACTACCTAGGATTTGACCAGTACCAACCCATTACGTATACGGTATCCCCAATACCTGATTACGACGGCGTCAAAATCGTACCTGACAGGGTCCCTTACGCCGATGTTTTGAAGGCTAGGGGAAATGGTGCAGCAAATAATAGATACAACGATTACGAGGTAAGTTGTTACATAATCTCTTTTACTGCAAACCAACACTTTTCATTCAAAGTGTCTAAACTGATCTATCTCTTTAGTAACACTTCTTGTAAAGATTTGTGAGCAAAACTTTAACAACAATGGCAGATTAAACTAGATTTTATTATAAGAAAGAACACAATACATAAGCCAAGGGAACCACCGGCAGCACGAGATCTGACAGATATTAAATCCTTATATAATTCAAGACTATAAAGAAAGTTTGCTAGAAATACGCTTTTGTTTACAAGTGTGTTGACTTTCCATGTTCCTTACCATGCCATACTTCCGTTACCTTAATTAACGTAAAAGAGAAATATAAAAAGACAAAAGATTTATCCAATTTCGTGAAATTTCCACCACCATCTCCAATTGACTGCGAAATGGTTTAAATGCTAATCAAACATCAGCAAATTGAGGTAGAGAAGTAGGTAATGACGTGGAACGGGCAGGACCGGACCGAGAGTTAATATTCATGATTCCATGGAATCTTCTCACGATAAAAGTCATTGTCACCTACAACTGAAATAATTGATTTATCAGGATAAAAAATAACCGATTTCTCAAGATAAACGATTTATTGAATTGTTGTAAGTTTGACCACTTCGGCCTGGTACAGGTATAATTTGTTCTTATATTTAAAACGGCACACGCCCAGACTCCGAGCCACAACTAGAAAATCTAAGTTCAAAAATCTAAGTTAGGAAATTCAAGTTACAAATCCAATAGTATCCGAACCGAGATTCGAACCCAGGACCTCTCAATCGGCAGTCGCGCTTTGCAACCACTTGATCAATGAAGCAGTTAAGTTCTTATATTTAATTAGGTATACTGATAGTATGGATATTAATCAATAAAGAGTTTAAAAAAGTTAACAAAAAGCATAAAAACACCTAAGTAGTACTAACCCACTGGAAAATGAGTACAGAACGGTGCATAGAAACAAAACAAAAGGGGGTAATGACGTGGATCCGACCGGGAATCAATATTCATGGAATCCATTGGAACAGCTCAATGGGCGATAATTGTAGCATCCATCCGTCCGTTCGAACGGAACTGCATAGAAAAACGTGCCTTAAATGCTTTCATTTACTTTCGATAAGCGTCGAAATCTGTGTATTTTAATCTATTTTCTATTCATGCTGAAACAGAGGAAAGATTTGGCTTGTATTTAATTTACGAATTGAAAATGTTTGAAAAGCAAACCTTCTATCAAATGGTTGAAAATGTGCAATTGGAAACGGTTAAAGAATAGCAAATAAACAGACTGTCACAAGTACTATTACACGTCTTCACGACTTCGCCAGTCAAAGTAAGCATAATTATCGGTAACTTACTCGGTACTGCTATTAATTATCGGTACTGCTAAAATTTATCGGTAACTTGCCAGTAGGGATAGGACTGCTATTGTACCCTGGCCTAGTTCAGATTAGTGTAAGTACTGAATTAGAAATTTTGAACTTTAAGAGAAGGTACTCCTACAAACTGTATAGTCGTATATACAATATACGTGTTCGTAGTGGCATTCGAACAGAAACACATAGCGGTTTAACAATAAATTCTTCACGGGTAGCCTTGTGTGTGATTGTGGTTAATACTTTTTTGACAAAAAATTTAAACCGAACTAGACTTCGCTACACGAAGTATTTTATTAACAGTGTCAATTTGGTTCAAATGTTGATACAGAGCCTTGTTTTATTTATTTATTGTCTTCAAAATCTAAAACCAAATTAAAAGTTCAGAAAAATGATAAAATTCATCCTGTAATTAGAATAAAATTCTATAAATTCTGTGTTTTTTTTAGGTTATTGCGGAAATCACTATATCATTGATAGAAAAGTGGGCCTATACATGGGCCAGTTGAATTCGTTTTTAAGCGAGTTCACGCAGTAAAATACACAATCGTATTCTATTTTTATTAGGCATAAAAATCCGTATGTTTTCATATTGATGGTGCAGTTTCACGTCATGAAGCAGCACATTGTGGTGTGCTATTGTTGAAAAACTGCCCAGCGGGATGGAGGCAAGGTCAGAGCTACATTGTGACTGTTTCCACGATGACTTGCGAATTATCAGTGCTCATTACAATGTGACCATTAAACAGACGATTTCATAATTAACAATGCATAAAATTTTCTGAAATAAACAAATGCTAATGTATGTAGGTACGTCGTGTACGAGTATGTATCTAAATTCTTGGTGTAGGACTTAAAAGAAATATTAATGGAATCGTTTGCATCTTTCCTTCATCTAGACTTATATCACTAAAACAAGAAACAATATTTTTTACACGTTAAGTGTCACAAATATTTGAAAATACATACAAAGATAACATAGCAAAACCTGAGAGTACTACACTCCTATGCCTACGCATTCGGAGAAATACACACCTTCAATTATCATGCAATGTAAATCTTGCTCAGGAGGTGGGTACAAATTTGTTTGGCGTGTTGCAAATTTAACCCGGATAGCTAATTTCATGGCCGCACCCTCTGGAATGATTCCGTTATATTATTCTTTCTTCCATTCGCCCTTATGGCGTATGATTGATTATAGCTCCATTGTTGCAAGGCAGGTGTTGTTCTCTTTAAGCCCGATTAATTCGGCTTTCGCTTTTAGGATTACGTACATAATTGTTTTCTCATACTTTCAATGTTTACCAATTGAGGGAATTTATCTTTTTCATATGGCCGTTTCAGTATTTCTTTGTGTATCATCTGCATTTAATTTTCGTGGGCTCAGAAATTTAACTTCTGATTGAATTATGTCTTTGTTTGATTTAAAATGGATACTTTTACTATATATACTTTGCTATATTAAACAGTTTTACATGCAATTGTTTATTAATGACAGAATTCACTTTTTTTAATAGTACCGCCTATGGATGTCTTAGATTAGTATTCCTGGATTTAAAACTTCTATTATGATAATGGCAATCACTAATATAAAAGTGGCAATCACAATTTTATATATCTCGTCAAGGTCTCATCTAATAATACGAAGTACAGAATCTACATAGGTGTAAGATTGGTACTTGAAATACGTTACGCCACGTCAAATCTGTAACCCTTAAAATCACCATCAATTATGTAGATACGTGTAATCGTCGAACAAAAACTCAGTGAACATTTTCATTCCGACGCCCGTAGATTCGTCAATTTACCAACTATTGATCGGCTTGAATAGATACCATGAATATGGATCAACTATCCGGTCCGATTCACGTCATTGGGTCTTTTGTTTAGATTTGCTGCTCACTTGTACCTTGAGTAAGTAATTTGGACATTTAAGTGTCATTAGTGTGTATGTATTTCATCCTGGACGCCGAAGTTTTCTTTGTAAATCGGAAAATAAAAATATTGGGCTTTTAGATATATTTGATTTGCCTGCTTGGAAATTTAAAAATTCTTATGTGTCGAAGTTATGTATTGAAATTTAAATTTATTTGTTTGTATTAGGTAATAAAATTTGTATATCGTTACCTATCCAGTACCACTAGTCATACGGTTCTAAAAAGAATAATTACGAAGGTATTGTCAAGGCACGTATATACTTTAGTATATTATAGGCACTTTTAGGTGACCATTTCATTCTTTAGGAGTAGCAACATCTGTCTAAACCAGCTTCAAGTAGCACAAATTCTAAAGCTAACTGCAGCTATACTATTATATCCCCTCTCGTATCACTAAGTAGCCTTCCACTGACCTATTCGACGCTCCTGGCCATTGATTTGACCCGCCACTGAAAAAGAACTGAAGCATATTCTACCGAGCCAATGTTTTGCGCGTATAGCATAATTATATTGAACTGTAAACCCTGTTGTTCACGAAATCGGCATTTTATAAATACAACATTTTGTAAGCGTTTGCTTTTTTGCCAGAACACATTAAACCGTCCCTACAGAAGAAACAGGATACTTATCTGAACAGGAGATTCTATTTTAATTATAAAGGTCAGGTCATGGTGTGTACGCATAGGAATTAAGTAAACAAACGAAAATCTTTTCCGATTCTGAAGGGTCAGAATTCTCAATTCAAATTTTACAAGAGATTCAACTTTAAATATTAAAATTTTGTTTTTATGTTTTACAGGAAAGAACTTCACTTCCGCCTATTTACAAGGCTTTATCGGATTACGCTCAAAATAAATTACTAAAATCGAAGCAAAATCCCGTTAATTACGATTATAAGGTAACTGATTATTTATTCTAAATTTATTTTAGTGATTCATCTATGTATTTGTATTTAATCGGCTTGGTAGTAATTTTAATTTTACAAAAATATGTTTGTATTGACCACTGACCACCACCAATATTCTCATGAAATTTATCAGTTTACAATCTGATAACAATTTTTGAAACCTGAATTTCACCTGAACCTTAAGAAACATTTTTTTTATTTTAGAACAGCGACCCCGACTATGGAAGGAGAAGCAATGAAAATAATGAATTACCAGCTGGTAATGAGGATACAGATTATAACGAGGTAACATTAAAAAAAACTTGTCATTAATAATGCTAAACTCTAAGCCTACATTTGTGGGGGTAGCACCGCATTAGGAGTTCAATACAGAAAACTCACACTTATAGAGCATATTCCAATATCAATGTCGTTAATGTATATAATTTACGATACAAATGTTCTGATAATTCTGTACTCCTAAACACAAACAAAAAACATGTATTAGAACAAGTTAAAATAGTGATATAAGCGTTCTATTATCTTTTCAGGGTGAAAACTATGCGTTTTCCTACTCTGTTAAAGACAGAAAAACTGGTGATGACTTCTCCCACAGACAACATAGCACTGGGTCCGCTACGAACGGGGAGTACCGAGTTCGACTCCCAGACGGAAGAACGCAAATCGTTTCGTATACAGCAGATGAAAACGGCTACAAAGCAGACGTAAGGTATGATAATGACGACAATCATATTGAGACGAAACAAAATGATTATAAAGACACTGGTTATAAATATGTTGATAGCAACAATCAATTTAAAGATTACCAAAACGAATACAACGTTAAGGAAAACCCAGTAGTTGATTACAATTACAATAGTCAATTTGAAAAGGATTACACACAAAGGGATTTCAACATTAAACCAGTTAAAGAGGACTATTACAATCAATACGCAGACACATCTAAAGAATATTACAATGATTATTCACTGGAATATCCAACTAAATACGACACACACAAAAGTAAATTCAATATTTTCAAATCAACTGAAACACCCAACTACTCGACAACAGTACGACCATCGTACGAAGATATAAAGGATTTATTTACAAATAAGCCATTCAATAATAACCCCAATGCTATAAATGATAGGGCTGTGGAAATAAATGCTCCGTCCACCCCTAATTACGATGGCGTTACAGAAAATATCGTGGTAATTGCACCAAAATTGTACACCCACGTAAGTAGCGCGCCGTACAGTGACGCTGTTACCACAACTCACAAACCATTCATTGTAACTCCCGCTACGTACTTAGTGTCAACAATAGCATCTATCAAAGATAGAATTAAAGCTTCCAAACCAATATTATCACAAAGTTTTATTAATAGAATCAATAAATATTTAACTTTTACTTAAAACTTTACGACTTTATTATCAGAATGCGAAACATCTCAATATTCTAATCAAGCTTATTGTATTAACAATTGTTAACTTTTTATTGAACGATCCCGTGTAGTAAGGTTTATTATCCAGGTACAGAAAAGTTGCTTGGCACACCTCAATTAAAATTAAGACACAGTGAAATGACGTATAATTAGAGAATTTTGTTATTGAATTTAGATCCTCACTTCATCTATAGAAACTAACGCAAAACGCAGATTTAATATTATAAGCTTCACAAATTGCTGAATAGATAGCGCTAACTTTCATATTGTTGTATGGAAGTGTGTAACCCACCCTTGACATTCTGCCTCCTACCCCGTCCCCCTCCCGCCCTGACCTTCATCCCCTCCGTCTAAGCAGGTGTATTGCGAAAAAATACTTTTCTCGTGTTGCCTTATCTTACATAAGTTGATGTCTAAAATAAATAACATGCATATGTGTCAATAAATATTCCCTTTACGATCAGAAATCATAATATATTGATGAAAGTTATTTAAAAAACTTATCAAATGAATGTTTAATTAATATGTATATGTAATTATTGTATTGTGAATTGAAAAATAATGTAATTATTTTAGCATGTTTGTAAATAGGAGTTAAGTATTTATAATTTTTTGTAATTATTATAATAAAATCGAAGTTCAATTATTATGTTTTTCTCTGTCACCATAAATATCTCTAGATAACGCAGTATTTAGTGTCCTTAAATATGATTAAGTACTTAAATATGATTAAGACACCACCGGAAGCTGGTATAGAATGTAGTTATTTGGAACATTATACAACAAAGCATTATACAATAGCAGTGATAGCCTAGTGGTTAAGAATTCAGCCCCTCACTTCGGGGGTGCCGGGTTCAAACCCACGGCGCGCACCTCTTTACAAAAGTGCGTTTTAA
>DWDT01004667.1:0-11048 GCA_018245595.1 Microceris scylla
GATTGGGAGCTTTTTTTTATTATTACAAATAGGCTCGCGTTTGGCTGCAATCCCACCTGATGGAAAGCGAGGTGCAACCTAGGGTGTAACACACTCGCCTAGAAAGTGCCTATTCAGGTCTTTAGCTAGACTCAATATAGGGCGACGTGATGTAAGTTGGGGCGCAATGCGAAAGAGCGGGGTGGGAGATGGTGTAACAAGATGGTGAGGGTGCGTGCGTACCTTGCGCAGCGCGCGCACGGCGTAGGGGTCGGGCAGCGCGTCGCGCAGCAGCAGCGCGCGCGCGGCGCAGTGCGGCAGGCGGCGCAGGCGCACGGCCGCGCGCACGGCCACCAGCGCCAGCCGCAGCTTGCCGCGCGCGTTGAACCCGCTCGACTTTATCGCCTGCCGCACGCCCCACATCGTCAAAACACCTCCTATTACCGCGCCCTACCTACATTCGACGGCTCCACTTGCTACCTACCTTTCCTACACCTCTCACTACTACGCCCTCCGTGTACCCGTCACGTCAACGTACCGTTAAGAAAATGTATTAACAAATCCAACATTTGCAATCAACACCTACTACGATATCCTAGTTATACTCACGAGCGTTAAATATCCATCTACCTTGAGTTTAAAAAATATATATATTTACTCAGAAATACAGCCTACTATCGCGCCCTAATTATACTCATGAACTCCAAATTAACATATCCAGTATTTTTCAATAGAACAAAAACGTAACTCAACCGTCGAAGTCAAGGAATCGATTAAAAAAACACTCGACAACAATTAAACCGGGAACACACCCTAAACCTAACAATGTAATGACTAACTAGCCGTCTAAGCAAAACTAGTCGTGCACAAAAATACAAGTAGACTAGATATGAAAAACTATAAAAACGTGCATTATCATACTATATGGTGCAGCTAATGCTAAAAGCGATATCGTGCTTATGTATTTATCAGTCAGTGTATGTGTGAAAACTTGAATACACGTGAAAGACTAAAAATTTATTGAACCAATCACAAGTTTAATATCTCCCCGTGCTTTCACAGCGTGCATATGTGTGCGCGTATGTGTGTATGCATGTATGTATGTAAATGTTAGGTTTCTATCTTATCAATATTAAACGGACAATCACACAATCCCATGTTAGTCCCACATTCAACGGATACATATTACTAATATCGTAAAAAGTATGCTTGACAACATTGGAACAATTATTGTTATAAAAAAATTACATATATACATTAATATAATTAATTAATATATACAAATTGATATTTTAACTATATAAGATCGTCTCATGATTTACAACTTTTACGTAACTTGAAATAGGTTGGTATATTAAAAAGATAATAAAATTCAACATTTAGACACCTTTAAACCCGTAGTCATACTGAAGTTAGTTGATACTAAATAAGGGGGAGGGGACCCACAGAATGTACAAAATGTTAATTACCAAGTTCAACTGGTCGATCCTGGACATCTTGCGGCTGGCGCTGGACAGCGACTTCTTGAGCGGCGTCATGTCCTGGTCCCACAACTACCAGGAGCGAAGAAGTTTGTAAGTGTGGCACGCGCGCCTCGCTAGCAGACAGCTCGGGGAGCTATATGCTAGGAGGCGCCGCGTTTCGTGTGCATTGGAATATGCGTGTAATTTATACGCTCCCAGTACAAGCATATTGAAATATAAGACTTTATTTGTACTCCTTAAGCAACTCGGAGACTGTTACTAGCTTATACACGGTAGAAAGAGACAGCACCAGTCGTGTTAGGCGTTCGGATTGGGAACGTAATATATATTGTACGGGCAATGCGGCGTTCAAGCTCCACTACTGTGCTTTCATCATATAACGCAACCATAATGTACGTGTTAATCACAAACTGAAGCAGCGTACAACGACGCCTGTCGCGATAAACGAAGCACTCATAGCTGCACTGCAAAATGAAAAATAAAAAAACGAGACAAAAGAAAAAAGTCGGGATGAATAAAGAAGTGCTTAGTTCTGCATGCATCTTCGATTGAATAAAATAAAACAATTTTCATTCATATGAGTTCGATAAAAAAAAATTGTCTATTAAAATTGTCTATGTCATACATTTATCTTGTAAATAATTTATGCTAAATGATTTATAGTGATGTAGATGATGTGGAAGCCATGAGAATAACTCACCACCGTGTTAAAGAAGGGGTGAGTTAGCGCCTCGTCAAGATCGATTCTCTCGTTCGGCTCCACCACCAGCAGCCGCCGGATTAGATCTTTGGGGTCCTCTGTGAATGGGACATTTTTTACAAACTGAAATATAAACTTAAATGAGTAAATGGATGTACGAATTTCAAACAGAATGTATTTGTATCCCCAGAAATATATAGGTGAGTTAAATTAATACACTACTTCATCGTAGATTCAGCTACTCATAATAAAACAGTATAAATCTATGCAACAAAGAATCAAGAAGAAAGAATATTATATATTTTACTGTATAACAAAGCATTAGAGTTAAGTTGGGCTACTCATTGCTAAGAGCAAAAAACGAATATATAGAACGTTAGTCCCTATATTCCCGAGGGAGAGGAGGAAAGGGCAAAGGAGAGGCAGCAAAGTAGGGGCAAAGAAGGTGGAGGTAGGGGAAGAGTAAACAAGAGTTGTTTGGACGATCCCGGTCTCTTGTGGAGTAATGTTTCACGTGTGTCAGTGCTCACCTGATATGTCGGCCCACTCCGGGCTGGTGAAGGAGTACTTCCCCTCCATGATGTTGCGCAGCATCACCATCTGCTTTCGATGCCAGAACGGCGGGCACCCGACCAACCTGCAACATACATGACCACTATATTAATAAAATGATTCCAGCCACAATTGAATTTTTCTCATTGCTACCGGTCTGCCAATCCGCACTCTGTCAGCGCGGCAAACCATGATCTTAACCCTTTATTATTTTGATTTTAAAACAGGAACAAAATACTGGCAAAAAAGTCAGCATCCCATCACACAAAATGCACGCCGCGGTCATAGACAATAATATTTCCATTATTAAAAACAAATAACAGATAACATAAACATGTTATATTATATCATTGAGTGTAGATGAAAATTAAAAAACCGCATTCCAATCAAGCTTCATTTACTTGATCATTAACTAGCATACATACATGCATATATATAATTGTCGGTCTGTTTATCAATCAGTAGATATTCACAAACGAGCGGCCGCCACTCATTTATACATAATTAGTAGCGATTCACGTGTAAATCTCATAAAATTATCGACTCAGCGGATCATACAGATATATGATACTTACAATGTAAACATTATGACTCCGCACGCCCAGCTGGAAATATGAAAGATAACATACATATAAATATATCAAACGCTATTTATGACTTTAAATTTTATAATATCTTATAACATTAATAGCAAAGTGATTCGTTCTATTGGGGGACTTGCCCTTAATCACCGCGCTGGACCGGCGGATTGGTGATCGCAGGGCTTAGCTCCTCGCATCGATGACGCTGTGAGAGTCCACCGCTAAGTGGCTGACACCGGTTGTATACGAAAAAAAAGAAGATCAGCTCAGAGGCATGGTTTTAGACAGACCTATGTCCAGCAGTGGATGGGTGTAGGCATATAGTGATGATGATTAATACAATTTTTGTGATTCCCAATCGGAATGCTCAACGTGGAAATTATGAAGCCCCTAAATATGTGACAGTTTAGTATTTCTATCTTATCTTGGGGCAGTGACGGATCACGTGGGGGAAAGGAGGAGGGAGGGGGGCTAGGAGTGAAGAACCATTGGGGAAGATGAGAGGAGATCGGGGAAGAAGAGAGACTGGCTAGTTTTTATACATAGAAAGCAAATAAAAGATGAATACTCACACGTCCACCTCCATGCCGTAGCCGGGCGCGTCGTCGAACATGTTGGCCTTCAACGTCTCCGGCGCCAGGTAGCCCGGCGTGCCACACAGCTCTTGAAACGTACGGCGTATTTTTATTATTCTCCATTATCATCAAAATCATCACCATCAATTATTGATGTTTCAAGTTAACATATTTATTATTGATTTCATATAAAACTGTGCTTTTGTCGGTGATTGGCAGCAGATATCGTGTTTTGAAGTGCGAATATCTGATCACTAAATAAGGCTAATCCTATTTTAACCTCGTCCTTGAAAAAGAAATCTACATCATCAACTCTTTTAACGTTCTACAATTGCTCACAAGTCTTTTCTTCAGATTGGTCAAGTTAGACAAGTCTTCTCTCAGAATGAGAAGATTTAAGGCATTAATCTGTCTATCAAAACCTGGTTAGCACAGTATCTTGCATTATTTTTTCACAAGAAACAGTCCAAAGGCACAAGAAAACACCTTTGTATCGCATAGTGCAGTAATACTTTAGGCAAAGAATCGTTAAACCTATTATCAACGCATAAAGTCCAAGACGACCGATTGCACCTTGCACGTAGACCGACAGTATATTAACAACTTGGATCTATTAACCTTTCGAGGTTGTCTGCAGTAATATGGTTCATATCGGGATAATTGTAATGTACTCAACAAATTAAAACAGAGGGAAAACGACTTTGATCTATTGCTTCAGTTAATTTTCACTAGTCGTCTAGGACTGGTCAAAATTTAAATTCATTTCATTTAAACGTTATTGAAGTTCTTATGTCAGAGAGTATAGTTTTGTCACTTTTGTACTGTTTGACCAAAGTCTATTGTGTTTTCCATTGACTATAATTATGAACGTAATGAGTGTTTTATTTTTTCCCATTATTATGGCAAACATTGTACATATAAACATTTTATAATTTAAATTCTACACTCTCTAAAGTCTTACACTACTACGTGGTCGAAATAATCATAAAATAAGGTCTAGAGATTTCTCTTCTCGATAGTCGTGTGACATGTACATATACATATATGTAGATGTATGACATGTATATAGATGCATAGTAGGTTCGTCCGACTTTGTCGACAACCGGATGTAACACAAGAACTCAAGAGACGCGCTGGAAGGCGGCAGAGCGCGACGTGGCCTCTCACACAATACAATCACGTTTGCCATCAAGAGTACATAAAAGTCTTCATCTAAAAATGATCACGGAAATATTTTTTAAATTCAAAATTAGTCCGAGAAACTGTTCTGAAAATTTTCCACCAGTAAAGAATAACCAGTGTAGCAGACTATAAGCCATATCAAAAAAGGAAACATATCCTGACCTGTTTAATAGTAGAACAAAAAAGGATTAAGAAAGATGATGGTAATGATATAGAGATCCTCGTAATGTGGTATGAAAATTGTGTCCAACAGTGGAACAAACAATAAGGTCTATAATTATCCAAAATGCACCTATAACTCATATTTTTTCAAAAAAACTCCCTAGATACGAACCACGATCTTTCAAACACGATAAACTGAAGCTCATTGGTAAGCCATAAATGTAGAAATATTGTTTCTGACGAAAGCGTCGCCAATAAGGTCATATAAAGTTTTTTTTTCTTCATAAAATCTATTATTAGACTAATTACAAAAAGACATTTTTTTTTCATTAAACATATATATTACGTAGGTTAAAGAAGATATATTTTTGTCAATAACATATACAATTACGCAAATTATTACAAGGACTACGAGATAAAATGAAGACCGAACATGAAACCAACTGATAATCTTAACGTTCTGGGCTTATGTTACGATTAATTAAAAAAAATAGATCTTTAATATTTTTACTAGAGAAAATCTAGTGTTGATAAATTAATTATACCTAGCACTGGTGTTTGTATTCAATTATATTAATTAGGGTATTTTATTTATAGACTCTTTCATTAGTTTAATTCATTTTATAAGCTTTCACAGACAATGTATTCAAAATAAAAATTTACATACCGTGTTAGACCAAAATATACTTATTTAAAATCCAGACACAACTTTAAGAGTTGTTTTAAAACATATTATATGAAAAGAGAATTGTGATCTCACCGAAAAGCTTCTCCCCATCCTTGAGCACCTTGGCGAAACCGAAGTCCGTGATCTTAACGTTGAGCTGATCGTCCAGCAGGATGTTCTCCGGTTTCAGATCGCGGTGGACGATGCTTTTGCTGTGCACGTACCTCACTCCTTCTAGAACTTGCCTGGAATATGTGGAAGATGAGCAGATGAAAACCTTAGAAAATTAACTGGTGTAGAAAATCATTGAATATACATATTTACGCCATATATTATGCCGTTTAATTCAAAACATTAAAAAATATATTTATATGATACAATGAAAAATATTAATATAATATGAAAAACGGTTAAATTTATATTTAACCTTTCATTTATATGAAGGTCACTCTCTTACACATAATTAAACCACTTTTTACTATACATTTTTAAATTCCTATTAAAATTCTCAAAAAGCAACACAACTCACATAATAATCTTAAAGAAGTGTGCTATCAGCTCATAATAAGACACGAACTTCCTTTTGGGAGCGGAACTCTCTACTAGGGCCATGCTATGGGCGAGAACTAAGGCCATATTTGAGAATAATAAGATTCAGTGTAGATCAACTGATACTGAGCTCCAAGGTACCAGGAGATGAGAGCCGACCAAGAGGCGGTAGACGACTGCGCGGAGCGGACACGCGTCCCCGGGCACGCTCCGCTACGCGCGACCCGTTCAGTTCTTACGTACGATTGTGACGTACGCAAAACATATGTATACTTTATCGTTCATTATCAACAACATTGCGCTAAACTAAAGATTACAGGGTCAACGTTTCCGCACACATTGTTAAAGTTAGATGAAAAAATTGGAAAATTATGCTTTAAGCACAGCAGCTCTGTAGGTTGATTTTTTAAGGTTTATAATTTATCTGTATCCGAAAAAAGAAAATTGACACGAAATATTGTACTTTCGCCAAAAAAAGTAATGTACTGTTTTTTTTTAAAGTTGACATATCATATATATTTTGTATATAACAATTGTAGACAAATATTTATATTTGTCTTACTAATATACAAAATATATACTAACATACATAATCACAGAGACTTACATTCTCAAACGTGTATCATTATGGTCCAGGGCATAAATAGCTATTCAAAAATTCTCCTCCTACGTTTCTAACTTTAAAATTTTGAATTAAAACAAACAACCAATGCAAAAAATATATATTACATATAAAACGTGCTATGTATCAAATGTATGACGAACACAATATTGACGCAAATAAATTACCATTATTAAATGAGATACATTGATAAACTGTTTTGCTGATTACCGATAACTGTTGTACATATCATACACATTAGAATCGAATCGTCTTCTCAAAATCGAAACACCACCTAAAGAGGAGAAGACTTATATTTCATTTGCGGAGACCTGGCCACGTCTATTACCTACCTTTCTTCCCCATCGGTCGTCAATCTATCAAGCAATGTTGCCTGTTCACTGTCATCCCCACTTAATAGATTTGAGGGTAATGTCCGTAACCCTGGTTCTCCCATGGATCGCGTTATGCGGACTCTACCGCGTAGAGCATTACCGAATATAGCTCTCGTTCAAATTAATAAGCTATATACGATGGTATTTAGCTTATTAATTTGAACTTGCGCATAAGCCTACACTAAAGTATAATGTCTCTGTGCTCACTCTGGTCACTGCTGACACACATCATCATCACCGGCCTCTAGATGTCCACGGCTGGATATAGGCCTCCCCTAATCGGCAGCACTCCTTGCGGTCCTGCCACACATTACTGGAATATTTTCGACTTCCGGCACTGATTTATGTATTAAGTTTTTCCGATATATATTACTTTTATCAAAATAAAGAAATTTTCATTTGTTAATTGTGGCATTTACTTATTATAGTGTCCCATGATAATATCTAGTGCTTGATCATAATACTATGCGAGAATTCGCACTAATCACTCAGTCTGAGAATAAAAGGAAAAGAAGTTCGGCACTCTGTCTACCCCGTAAGCGACCGGACGTGACGAAATAACAATAATAACAAAAATTAAAGGAAACCCAATTGAATACACTTTGTTATCAAATTGTTATCCACAGTTGAAGACCAGCTACATTTTATCTATGTTGTTCCAATGACCCAATTCCACTTTTAATACACAAATGAAACAATATGAACAACTCAAAGATGTTCGTAATTCGATCAGTACATATGTAACTACACCATGCAGTTTGTAAGGATAGATGTATTTGGTGCTCAGTACTGTCTGCATCCCTTATTAAATACCTTCCGTTATGGTATTAATAATCTTATGTTTCGTTAATAATCTTATGGTCCCTAGTTATCCTAAGAAAATATAGCTCTGTTCAGCTCTTATCACTTCAGGATTTTTTTTTCGACCCTTGTACATGTCAAACGTACGGCACAGGTCTCCACTAAGAATAAGAAAGTTGAGGATATAGTCTGCCGCACTTGTAAAGTGTGGTTTAATCATAAAACATAAGATCACACCTCTAATCCCCCAAGAGGCAGTAAGGGGAGAGCAGTACACTCCCACATTTCACCAGTAACATTTACATTCCATGTGGAATAGGTGGTGAACCTATTGGCATACACTGGGCACAGTTCCAGACTCCAAGCCACTATTAAAAATTCCTAGTAAAAAATGTAGGTTAGAAAATTCCAATAGTATCATAGTAAACCAAAACACACCCTACCTCATGATATACCGTGTCTTCTTCTCCGATAATGTTACAACAGATGTCAGATAGTCAAACAATTCTCCATTCTTGCACAACTCGAACACTAAGAAGATAAATGTCTCTGACTCAAACACATCCTGCAGCTCAACTGAAACAATAGTACATTAACTAAATGTTTGATTCATATTTTAAAAAGACTTCAATACATATTATGTTAATTTGTATGGCATGTTGGATTGCAACCAGAATCATGTCAGAGATATGTGAAATTTGACTATGCAATGGGTCTCGCTGGAGTTCCATTTGAAATCTAAATTAATATCTTTATTAACAATAGTGCTTTTATTTTTTTTATGTAGAAAAAGGGTTTACTTTAGCTGCATTCTTACCTGATGGGAAGCAAGATGCAGTCTAGTATGTAGCATGTGTTATGTTTTTTATTTTGTGTTTTTTGTGTTTTTGTTTCTGTTGTTATAAACAATTTTCACCCAACCATCAAACTATCCGATTTATTCATTTTTGAAAAAGGGAGAGGGAAGCGTTGCAATCCATATTTTTTTCATAATTTTCCATCTCTTCAAATTGACACTCTTGACTTCTATTATCTCTTCAAATCTACTAACAACTCACTCACTAATGTATGGATGTCCGGCCACCATCCTCAAGATGTGGATTTCTTGGCGGGTGGCATCTCGCATTGTGTGTGTGTCTACCCCATCCTGTGATTCCTGACTCAGATCTATGATTTTTGCTGCATACTCCCGGCCTGTGTCCTTTTCGATACATCGCCTTACAGTTGAGCTGATACCTCTGTGAAAAAACAACATAATTGTATAAAATTGAAAAAAGAAAATTATATTTGAATGCGCAGTTCAAAAAAAAAAACTATAAAATTGTCCTACATTGATCGGTTCTTTGAAAAATCTACACAATTCTATTTAAGAGTCCAAAGTTTAGTTTTCAACTTGTCCTGTGTCACATTTATTAGCTTAACATAAACCACTATCATTCCATTATTGTGTTACAAAAGTGTCCTCACAAGGTAGGCAGACAACAGTGATGGTCAAAATCTATACCCCTACAAACCCAATGCACTTATTCTGCATACTGTAAGTTCATATAACATATTCTCATTTAATTAATTCAATTAGTTAATATATTTATACAGCACTGATTAGAAACATACTGGACCATAATTAAAATAGGTACTAACGTCTGCAGATATCATATGACTAATACTCATAGTAAATCAAACTGATCTAGTTTTTCTGTTTTTAATTAAATGTATTTTTTAATATCCAGTAAATGCTTTATATGAAAATTACCCTGTTCTATTATTAAAATATATAATTTTCAAGGACCAGTATTGGATAACACTATGGCAATTAATTTCTTGGTGTAGATTGATTACAGAGATGAGTAATTTCATATATTAATGTGTAAATGGTTTTCAAATAGACGCCTATTACATTAGTTAAAAGAAATACATCTATTGATTATCTGTAGGTATGTACCTATGTTATTCAAGTGTGGTCGTCAAGGTCGAGCGAGATGTTAGACACCGTGCGGAACTAAGCGATGCTCTAAATTCTCAATTGGACCTCGCAAAAATTGGCAACAATACAACTGCTGTAAAACCCACTGGTCAACTATATAAATAAGAATATTCTTACCTGCCAATTATTTCCTTGGGTTCGTATTTCGCATAGAACTCTTTTGCTGCATCTTTATCGGGCAGATTGTCATCATCTTCTTCTTTTGCCATATTTATAATAACTGTTGTTATAGTCTTCTATAGTGATCACAGTCAGTCAGTTGGTCCACTCACAATGACGAAAGGTTATTTATTGCGAACAAATGACAAAGTAGTGAAGTAGGTAGGCCCGATATTTACTTTTAGAAAGCTATTATTATCTTAAATATACTTGTAATAACATTATTTGTATATGATTTGTCTAGGGACTATTTAAAGTTTATATAATAAATCAAAGCATTTACATTTTTTAATTTGAATATTAAAATGTCACTGATTCCAGTCCACTTCGAATAGAAATATTTTTTATGTCTGTATACACAGTTCTGTTTAAACTGTATACCAATCTATCTATGGATCAATATCTATGAATAAAAATAATGGTTCGAGCACATTATAGAATAGAATTTCATTAATCCGAATAATAACTAAATGATAAACTAGGTTTTTATAATATTACTTACGAATCCGAGGCTATATTTCTAAAATATACATGAAATTGTAGTAGCGGTGAATATCTTTTTTTGTAGGGTTTTAAGGGACTATGAAACAGTTTTTTTTCTCAACCCATTACAATTCCACTGTTGGAATACGGGTCTCCTCTCATATCGAGAGGGTTAAGGCCATAGTCTGCCACGC
>DWDT01004668.1:0-11047 GCA_018245595.1 Microceris scylla
AATTTTCAAAATTCGAAGAGAATATATATTGGCTGTGATAACGGAACTTTCACCGTCTTAAAGTAAGTTTAAAATAACTAAGATAATGTAACTAACTAACGTAAGCAAATAGTGAGATGCATTAGAATAAGTCAGAAAATTATGCCGCTGAGAAAACGAAACAGTACTGTAAAGTTGAAGTGTAATTAAAGGAAATGGCGTTTTAAATGTAGAATTCGTCGCGTAGCTTTGGAGCGGTTTATTTTTCGTCGAGTTCACGAAAAATAAACATGAAGGCGCCAGTTTCAGACTGTTTTGTGGGGCACAATTTGAGACACCTACTGTGTAAATTATAAAAAAGCAGATTCAACAATGTTTCAAATCTAAACATACTTTCAACAATATCTTTATATTTATGTTCGTCTCTTCAATTAATATTTTCATCGTTGTTTGAACTGAAATGCTGGTCGCAAAGAAATATGTATTTGAAATGTGAAATGCAATAGCTCTACGATGGTGTATTATATAAAAATTAATAAGAACTTATTGACGCTGAGAAATGCGTCGGTGATATATAGAAAAATATTTTCTTTTCTCGCCCTACGTTATTGAAAATCCAATGGATATTGCAATGTTAGTACCATCCGTCTACTGGGAGTATATTACTAAGTGATAGAAAAAGCTTTATAAAAGTCGTAAAAATTAGCTTTATGGTTCAATGTCAATTCTATTGGTATATTAGTAAATTGTATTAAAACATATATTGAAGATTTTCTTATGCAATGCAAACGTTAGTTACTCGTAGTTATGACATTTTGTTAACATTAAGATTCTTTAGCATCGTAACAGCTCTTGGTACAAATTATAAAAATAAATATTAATAATATTTGAAATATACATATATGTTTAACAACTAGTAGTGAATAATATAAATATTATTTTTTTAATTTTTAACATCTTTTCCATTTACTAAGATCTCAACAGCAGTCGTTTATATTGGATCTTAAAGATTTATTACCTTTATTATGCGTGAATTTTTATGTTAATATCTACAGATAATTAGAATTTTGCTATTAACAGACTATTAATATTAAATACATATGTAGTTTATTACAACTAAGTAAATAAAGCCGAAAATATCATGATGATAGATTTTAGACAAAAGTGTTGGTGTTTCTTGGACGAAAACATCGGAAATAATGGCAAATAATGCACTACGTAACACACAATTGAATTTATATGTTTACACGTACGTACCGCCTTGTATGTATATATGTGTGTCCGTGCCTGTATACCCGTATGTCTGTGCGCATGTGAGCCTGAGCGCGTGTGCTTGAGTACATGTGTGTCTGTTTACGTGCGCGCCTTTATGCGTGTCTGCCTGTGTGCGTGTCTGCCTGTGTACGTATCTGCGTATGTGCATGTACGTACATTTGTTACATACGGAATTTTTTATCAGTTTATTAGAATCTCTTTACAATCATAGAATAGTATGTTCAAGGTATTTATCGTTTTTATGATTTTCAAACAAGAAATAAACATTTTTTCACAATAATCTTATAAATTATTATTATTTATTAAGTGAATGTAAAGAAGTATCCTTCACATTCATTTTTTGGATATTCATTTTCTTACAAATAACAAATATAGGTACATACCTATTAAAATAAGTTCTCGCATATCGTAGAAATTACAAATATCGGGACAGACGACTTCTGGAATGGACACGACATATTGGCAGATATACTGAGGTATATGTGTATGTGTCTGTGTGTTTGTATGTACATTCGGGTACATATATTCATAGGGTACATATATGCATTTTATTCCAAAGTAGGTAGAGTTTTTACTACGGAATAAAAGGCAGCTCCTTAACTTCATTCATTAATTTCTAAATACAAGTTCACATAGATAATTTTACAACCCGACTCGCATCAATAATGCATACTCATCACACAAGCGTGGATGATGAGGTGGTCACCACCTGGGAATAAAATTCACGACCCTTATTTAAGCAGTTACGGTTATTAACCACTGGACCAACAGATCAGTCAGAATTTATAATTCGTACGTTGCAAATATTTTAAACGAACGTTAAACGTAAAAACGTAGCACCACGCTTATAATCCCCAAAGGGGCAGCCAGAGAAGTGTTGTATACTCCCACGATTGATCAGTTACGTTTACGTCCCAATATGGAATAGATGGCGAGCCTATTACTATTGGAATATTAATTATTATCAAAGAAAAATTGCTACGAGAAATTGAACTAAAATTTCAAGAAAGCCGGATTATAAGGTTAAACTGGTTGGTTAATGGTATCTTGTCGTGGTTTAGCAAATTCTTTGTAATACCTAATATTACTTAGAGGTTGTAATTTTTCTTCTTCAATTACCCAGGATATCTTCCCGGGGCTTACAACTATGTATTCTTAGTGTCTACGGTGCGGCTTGTTGGGTATTTTATTACAGTTTTAAATCTTCCTTTGCATCTGATATATTTGTAACACAATAGCGCATAAATGTCTGTTTCAAGTAAAAAGTAGTTTAATGGTGTGGCTTGTAAGTTTTCATAATTCGTCTTAGTTTGAAAAATGTATAAAAAGATTTTCTGAAAAAGAAAAGAAGAATGGAATTTGTTAAGGAAGAAGAATTTTAAATGCAATTGATTATTTCATATTTAGCTTTTAATTTTGTCTATTATAAAGCCGTCCATCACAAGTTTGCGGTCGGTCTGCATTTGTCTGCTACAATTTAGACGTCCGAATGACACTGGTATTGCGGTGAACAGCAATTATTTACAACGTAATTGGATAATACGTACATTTAACAAAATATCATTCGAATATTTGTTGCCTCTTTAATGAAATAGCAGTTGAAATATTACAAATATTAAATAACTTGTTACTATTTATTAATTAAATAACAAATGATGATGGTTTTGCTGGAATTTGGAGTATTTTCTGAAATCCATTGGTAAATCATATTTAGTATCAGTTTTAGTAGAGTTAATTATACTTCTATAGTAATTATCTGCGAACATTATGCATAAAGTTAATTAATATTATTACTTATATTACTTTCTGTAATATTTAAAATTAACACGCACTTCGGTAAAGAGGTGCGCGCCATGGCTTTGAACACAGCAGCCCTTGGAGTGAGAGTCTGAATTTTTAACCACTAGGCTATCTAGGCACTAGAATATTTAAATATATAACTTTAATATCTTACTTGCTTTTGAGTTTAAAGTTTTTATTTTTATAAATGCCACAGTTTTCTTCCCCAAATGGAGAATCCGTTTAATTATAGATTCTGTCCTATTACTTGAAACTGACCATTGTAGAATTGATAAAGTAAATCGCGCAGACGAGTGAGTGCATTCAAAAGATATAAATTGATATGCGTAGAAACTGCTATATTTACCATTATAATATTTATTGACATTTTCACTTAAAACAAACTGCATTGAATCAAAATTAATGTGAACTTGTATACATTGTCACCACGCTAGGCAGTGCGGTTTGATCACAGCAGTAGATGTTCGTAGTACACGAAGACCCTGTAGCCCATCTCCTGGAATGATCCCTCTCTCGCCTTGTATTAGTAGCCTATGTACAGAGCAGTAGATACCCAAAGTCCGATGATTTTCTTAATAGTATCTGTTTGTTGCAGGTGAGCCTCGTCAGAGCCGCTCTTCGGCGGAACCGCTCCTAAGCAAGATCCTGCCGGCGAGTGTGCAGGGGTTGATGTCGAAGTTTAGATGCAACGGGGAGGAAACGCACCCCACCATCGACAACAACCCGATACTGCAACACTTCGAAGTAGGAGCTGAAATAGCGTCTGCCGGTCACGGGCTCGTGTGGCGCGTGCACAAGGGCATTCGCAAGTCTGATCGACGGGTAAGTACGTCAATATATATACGAGTATTTACGACATTCATCTGTGATGTTTTTTTTATTATATACACTATACAAATGATATTTTTGTGGCTAAAATCAAAGTGTCAGTTGCTTTTGGAAGGGTCAATATGAAGGTCTCATTCGAAGGATTATAATCTAAAAGCTTAGATATATGTCAAAAGAGAACAAACATCCTTTATTATAAAGGTTTCTAAACGATCTTTCAAAGTTCCGCGGAAGAAACTGTGGGCACAGCTAGTGCCTTATAGGATTGTATTGAAACTAGATAGAAACTTGCGATTCAATTTTAGACCCAAACGACGTTTAATTTTGTCGACTAACCATTCTGTAAGCGAATGTTATATCGTCCCACTAATGGAAAGTTCTATAGTTCTGTCAAGAACTATTGGCATGGCGGGAGGCTGGATATTAAAGTTGTTAATCGATGCGCATAAATGAGTAAATATACACGACCTACATTCGAATACGTACTGTTATGAGGCGGCCAGGATTCCCTCGGATGTCGATTAAATAAAAGTCGATTTTGTTTAGACATAATATGGGACTTTAATTTCCACACGACTACAGAAACACACAGGTTCGCAAATCCAAGTTTTTAGTCTAATCGTCTAAACACTGCGAGGTGTAGGTAGTAATTATTTTAATATTGCAAATCGGTGAATTTATAAGTAATCGAATAAAGAAAAATATGCATAGTTGTAATATGTGGTAATAATGTTGAAATGCTGATTAAAAAATT
Source organism: Microceris scylla (assembly GCA_018245595.1). Lineage (NCBI taxonomy): Eukaryota > Metazoa > Arthropoda > Insecta > Lepidoptera > Hesperiidae > Microceris > Microceris scylla. The sequence goes on from DWDT01004668.1 coordinate 4,637, forward strand.
GTTAGGGTTATAACAGTACGTGTATATAATAAGAAAATATATTTTATTTTTATTTACAATGTTTTGTTTGGTTTATTTCTGGTTGTATTCCCGTAGTAAATCGTATTTAGAGAATTTGACGTTTAATTGTCTATCTCGGTTTTCTACATGTTTTACAGATGAAGCAAAATGAGGTAGATAAAAAGAATAAGGAATTACCTATGGGATATGTTATAATAATGTGTGATACCGGTGGCAAGTTTCTTTTCAATCCGACTCCTCATTTATCTAACGGTTCTCTAATTTAAAGTCAGATTGTTTTTATTGGTTAGCATAAGTTTAATTATAGTATTCGATAATCGATAATCGGTTTATACTCTGACGCTAGAAAGATTATCGGTTTTAATTGGTTAGTACAAATCAGACTATTTACCAATTTAATTGTCAGCATTTTTGTTTTAGATTATACATTATGGGTTATTTAATCAATTTCAAGGGTGTTGTTTCACTTGATTAAGGTATTACGGTTAATTATATTACGGGGTTTATTAAAATATTTATTCTTACATTTTCTAAATGGTGCTATATCTTTTCTTTTCTATTAGACCTACTGTATGGTTATATTATTCATTCCACAACAAAATGTTTAATAAACATGTGTATATTTTACCTTTTGTAACTATACCGAGAAAATTGACAAAGAACAGTTTCAACAAAGAGAGACAATAGACCAAAGGTACATAAAAACACCAATCTTATGATTGTTTTGGGGTGTAATAAGCTTAGATTTCTACACAATTGTCGGTTCTCAGGCGGCTCTAGTGGAGAATTGCCGGTCTTGTACAATCGGGACAAAGCCTATCCGCAATACCTTTTAAGTGGTTAAATCTCATTGTTGAAAGCATTAGTATTGATCCGGGAGCTTATGTCACAGATTACGTGATTCGATTCGTACTTTTACCGCGATATTCTTAAAGTGCGCACACAGTTGTACTGAGCTCTGGAAACATTTTCAAAGTTGCCTTTATTACTTCGTAATAATTATTACTTCGTAATAATTAGTTTATTACTTCGTAATAATTATAAATCAACCGAGACAAAAGTGAATTGGCGCTCGTTGGGAAAGGGCTGTACCTAACAGTGGACAGGTCACTGTAATGATGATGCCTAAGTTTTGATTGTTAGGCGTAGTATATGATATTACATAAATGAAAAATCTGATAAAATAACATCACTGGCTACGATATAGACTCCCAGACACACTGAAACTCCGTATGACCTAAGTGCAGTGAGCGTATAAGCAAAATCCCAAATGCCCAGGCCCGAAAGAGAAATCTAAATTTATTATTCAGGTATCTGCTCGGCTGGGAATCGAGTCCGGAACATTGCGCGGCGGAAAGGTTTATATTTTAATTAAAACCAAACCCGATGTTATTTACGTTGGCGTGCTGTAAGATTTGATCTAACCGATGTACACAAAGTGGATAATACTCCGCCGGCTCATTCGTACCTTGTTACTGAATATGTAAACTTTACCGATAAATTCATTTACGTGTAGCGTATTAGAGCTCCGAATATTAAATCATCATCCTGTGTACAGTTTGTGTGAACTCCGGTAACTGGTAACTCTGGTAACGGTCCATAAAACGCTTATTAATTTTTAAACAGTAAATACTTGCGCTGTTTTCAAAACATTCGATATATTTATTTATTACACCTCTCCTTGTCTTATATATAAAACTGTTCTGAAGTTTCTAGAGTTAGTATATCTGAAAATTTGCTACAGAAAACATACATTGACCATATATATTAATTTAGTGCCATTATCAAAGAACTTCAGATTTCTGAATTATCACACATCGATGCGATGCCGTATTTTTAAATTGGACGTGGACAAGAAAGTATCTTTTTATATAAAATAGTATAGGAGTTATATATCAAATTCCATACAAATAACGATAGATCCTCCGATGAAAATAGCAGTAAGAAAAAAAATACATTATTTCATTTATTATTTTACGTAAATCCGTTGTCATGATACTTAACTCCGACTACAACATACCGATGAATTCCAAGCTCCTGTGTATTACTTTTCTTGAATCAACCTTTTATAGTGTTGACCATTAAGGATTAACACTTCTACGGCCCGAAACGGTTTTTCTTTACTACTTACTGTACAGGGTTTTAACACTTAACTGTATCAGGTTTTGCCGTACCGTCTGAATACAACCGCTACCGAACAAAAAAATATATATACTCTTTTGTTAGTTTTTTTTTTCTTCGCATTATACTAGAAACAGAAGAAATTACACGACAGATAAGCGTTATAATGAAAACGAACTTGATCGATTCCTTTTAAGGCAGCTTCCAACATTTTTGAGAAAGTGGCTGCCTTCACAAGCAGATAATAAAGTTATAAAATAAAGATGTCGTAAAGCTCAGGGGTGAGAAGACGTATTAAAGCTTTTCATAGCTGTAAATAGACAACGGGAAGTTCATTGGATTTGCAAGTTATTAAGGGAATTGCCAGTCGATGTTATACTTCAAATGCAACAGTTAATTAGTGATAAAATCTATAAACATTCGCTTGAACTAAATCACACTTCGATCTAGTTATTATTTCAGTTAACAGTTTACCTTTACGATTGAAGCTGTGGTATTTCAGATATTTTGAATTTGGAATATATGTTAAATGTCTGTTGACTGCCTCGTTGGTCGTATTGGTTGCAAGTGCGACTGCCGATTGGGAGGTCCCGGGTTTGATTTTTCCGTAAACTATTGACGCATTTATCATTAACTGTAGATGTGACTTATGGACATACTGTCTCTTGTAATATGATATGAATAATAATAATAATAATTCCAACTATAAATATACTCCCACGATTACTACGTCTTACGTCCCACCATATGGCGTAAACATTGCCATCCGGGAAGTCTTGACTTGTATGCAACCTCTATGTTGCTAATGCAAGCAGCGTAAGTGACAGCTCTGTAAAGTACGTATTCTGAATGTTCAATTAAAGACCACCTATGGCCAGGCATATAATAATAACATTTTAATATAATATGGTCCTTACAATCTCGTCTTCATAAAAACAGAATAAAGTTTATCATAGCCGGTCCCTCCTGAGGATAAATGGCTCGATACCTAATAATTACATTGGAACAACTTCACAGAAATGGGTTCAGGACTTACCTTATCATGATTATCTTTTTTAGAGAAGCCAATACATTTATTTCTATAAATGTTAGCGGTATAGGGGTAGGGTGTGTATAAACAGGGGTAGACCGCTGTCCGGAGGTTGTTTCGTTTCTGTTACACGTGTACCTATGTATGTAGTTAAAGGTCAAGGGTACATGGATGAAACACATAAATACGACAACCTCAATTTAAAAATACCGGTTTTTACATTTTTTTATTGGAACGCTAATAATTTGGATCGCTTCGCCTCGGGGACATTCAATTTACGGAATATGGATGTACTTGGACGCATGTATGTACATATTTATTCTAGCACGATTTCCCAGCGCCGGCCGGTCGCGTATTACAATTTTTTTGTGGTTATGGTGAAACCATTTCTGATTACACGAGAGATTATCATGACGTCACTGTATATAAAAATTTTTGAAAAATGTACAACTGATTCTGAATTTAAGTTGGTTTAGTTCATAGCCCATGAAATACAGTAGGTTCTGTTTCCCTTAGATTATAAATCAATATAATAAATTAATTATTAATTTATTTACATTATGGGATATATCGCCTGTTCTAGCTTCGATAAGTGTACCAGCTCGTTATTGGTGTGGGTATTTAATAATACAATATATATGGGAATGTTCCGAAGTTTAGTGTGGCGCAAAAGTTATGTCCTCGAGATCCTACTTCACAGTGCGCATTCGACTATCTGAAGTTGGAAACATACATACATATAGCTTAGTTTCATGCGCTTTAAGTTTTGTATCTGTGTGAATGTGCACGGATAAGTTTGGTTACAGACTTGTCGTGTAGTACTCGAGTAATCAATAACAAGATTGATTTTCTACCACACCATCTATTTCTATTACGAATGTTTTAAAAGCTGATTTTATTCTAAAATCTCAATACTAGGAACTAATTACTAATAATAAGTGCTCATTGGTACGAGTTGAAATTCACAATTTGTAATGCTTGCCTTAATCATCATCATCATCATCAGCCTATTCCCGTCCACCGCTGGAGATAGGCCTCTCCAATTGCTTGCCTTAATATCTATACAATTTTACTGGAATATTTTGTTGTTCTGATATCTGCTGATCGTTCATTTTTAACCAAATTCCTTTTTGTAGCTGATGCAATTGAAGATTCAGCTTTTTCTTCTTCGTTCAAAAAGCTTACGATATTTATCAAGGTTCTAAGCTTCGGGTCCACTATTTTCACCACTTGCTCCTGACACCCGGTGTCATTTATAACTTTCATCTTACAATATATTACCTTAGTCTTAGAATTCCTAGTAGTGACTCGGAGTTTGGCATTGATGTATGGTAATAGGTTCACTACTTATTCCATGGGACTTAAACGTAACTGATGAGTCGTGGGAGTATACTACACTCCCCTGCATACTCCTTCGGGGATTACAACCGTGATGTTACGTTCGTTGTTAGGTCGTTATTGACGCAAGGCTTATAATGCATGTTTTTAAGTGAATAAAAAATGTTATGGCGTATGTTACAGTTTACGAGTAACTGACGCTAATTCGATTACCGGGAACGCCAACGCCACGAGCGCGGGGAAAATAAATATTATTTTTCTAGTCACCGTCGCACAGTGATTACGTTATAGACAGCTACATTACAGTCGAACTAGCTTATATGGTCCGTGTAATGTGAATGGAATACTTATTAAATTTACACGAATTTAGTCTTATTTTCACGTATGTACCTATGTATATATATTAGTATCTATAGTCTTTACTCATACATACATATATCATCGAATTATCAAATATTTAAAAGTTTGTCATTTTATACAAATAATTTAAAATGAAAAACTACATAGAATTTACTAAAAATACTGAAAGCAAAATATTTGCTGCTTTTCATAAAAAAACAGCTAACCATTTTTCGAAAACACTGACCACTTGCGGCGATATGGCTTGTCATAATGAAAAATAATGACGTAGGTACGTACTTTTTATAATTATATTTTTACTTTTTATTATATATTGTATTACTGTTTAGCTACATTTTAAAATTAAACATCTTTCTGTAATAAAATAGATAATACTAAGTGGCGTTATAAGCACCAATCTATTTGTCGGGTTCGCTCAAGTAAGAAACTTTGTTTGTAATTGAAGTTCATTCTTAATAAAGGTTAGTTAGTTTGTAGCGCTTTAAACCCTTTGTAATTGTGAATTGCCTGAAAATCCCTCGGGACTTAGGACTACCGAGAATCAGAAAGTGGGGCATCAGGTCAGTGACCTGTTATTATAGATTATTCTTCAATCGTTGGGTTTTATGATTCATATACTGTACTGTTTCTGTGTAGTAGTAACATGTCTTTGTACAATGCTTTCGTTTATGGTGAGGGTAATTATCTGCCTATGTAGACGGTTCGATTTGAGAAATAAGTAACAGTTGGGTTATTCATTTCTTCTCTGGTTTACCACTATTGATTAATTTTCGATATTTTAAGTTAAACCGTTTCCGAAGTTCTTATCGATAATTTGGAAATGTTTAACTTCTAGAGAAATCCGTCTAGGTACAGCAATGAATACCTACAAACGGGTGACTTTTTCTCATAGCGAAATGCTCATCTTTGTTTTAGTTTACAATAAAGTTTGTAATATATAACTGTCGTGTCTAGCCACAAATGTCTAGGGTCGCATTTGTCAATTAAAGTCGAACAGTCTCTGAAGCTACTCTCTTCTATTATTATACAAAATACTAAAGAAAAATCTGACAAAAAACCCTATTAAGTTAGTGTACTTACTCGTATTATAATAAGAGGTAAACTCAAATATAACAAGTTCTATAATATTCCTTCCTGCGAATTTCTCAAGTAATATAATGGCTGGTTAATAAAATACCAGTTTCACTTTGGTAATTATCTTTCGTGAAACTAAGCGGCAGCTATCCACACTTCGTTAGTCAAAGTTTCAGCTAACTTTCATCAGCAAGCGGTCCCAGTGTGCTGTTTTAAGAGGGATAAACGTAACATCGTGCCTGCGATCCGCGAAGAGGTCGGCAGAGTGTAGTGTACGCCCACGTTTCACTAGTTTGAGATGGATTTATACACTACACTAATGCTACTATATACTACGTTTGTAAAGTCACGGTCTCCACTCCAGAACACTTCTGTTCCAGCGGCTATCGGTTCTGCGACAGATGTGACCAGCCCACTGCCACTTCAGCTTGCTAATCCTTTGGATTATGTCGATAAATTTGTTTCTC
>DWDT01004669.1:0-11045 GCA_018245595.1 Microceris scylla
GCGCGCCATGGGTTTGAACCCGGCACCCCCGGAGTGAGGGGCTGAATTCTTAACCACTAGGCTATCACTGCTTGCTTATAACATTTATATACACGTAACATTATCATCAGCGTTAGCTTGTTCCAGTCCTTTAGCCTATCCTGGACACAGGTCTCTCCAGCAGCACACTATTGAGCTCAATCTTCAGCTGTTTGCAACCGCTGCTAGCCACTTTGAGTACATCGTCACTCCACACGTTTGCCAACGCGTGATCTTCGCTCTAGAACACGTCTATTCAAACGGTTATCGGTGCTACGACAGATTGTTATTATTATTGTATTTTTACATGTCTGTATACAATACGAAGGCGAATGAAGTGGCAATGAAAAGTCGAATGAAGATATAAAGATCTCTCTGGAGTTTTAATTTCTTTGAAAAACTTTTATCACGTTGCGTGCTAGCGCGCACGGTCAACGTGTAAAACATATTTATCCACTTGTATTTTTCCTGTGCGTGATAATCACAGCACTTCTATTTTTGTAGGCTGTGGAGAACCATCAATATCACCTTGCGACTTTTGCCGACTTTGTCTTAATTAGGAATGAGCGCATTAGGAACGGGGCTGATGGCCTTATTATTTATTTATGATGAAATATTCGGTGTAGATATTTGCCACTTTCTAACCACAGTTCGTACCTGGAATTCGTGAAATGAATTTTATTTATACAAACAATTTACAGAAATTAAATAATTGTAATCTTAATCTGAATTGTGAAGTTCGTTATTTTCTAACTTCAGTTCGTCCCTGGAATTTGTTAAATGAACTTTATTTATATAGACAATTTACAGAAATTAAATGATCCTAATCTTAATTTGTATCGAAGTTAATTGCTTCCTAACTATAGTTCGTCCACGGAAATCGTAAAATGAATTTTATTGACATAGACAATTTACTGTCTGCCAACCCGTACTTGGCCAGCGTGGCAGACTATGGCCTTAACCCTCTCAATATGAGAGGAAACCCGTATTCCAGCAGTGGAATTTTAATGGGTTGAAAAAAAATAAAAATAAAAATAAATATATACATATATATAATAGAATATTAAAAAAATCAACGTTAACCCATCGATATATTTGATAATTAGTGACTTTCAATTTTCACTAACCTTTATATTACATAATGTTTTCATCGATCGGAATTATAACTTATGAAGCTGACGGGATCCCGTTTTTGTACTGACAGCGATTATACATTTGTAAAGAATTTTATTTTTAACATATTATATAGTAGAAATAATAAGTAAACAGCGATGAACTCACATGAACATATTGAGAATATTTAAAAGTCAAACTATCACCGCTTAGAAGTAGCGTTTCAAATCAGTGAAAAGAAATTTGATAACAACAAAATAATGAAAAAGTCATACGCAGAGATGACGCAGTGGAACATGGGAGCGAGACAAGTTATCTCCTTGTTAGAACAAATAATGATTTATAGTGTACTGCAAAGCGAAAACAATATAGCCACAAGAGCAGTACGAAGGAACTTCTCAAATTACATATATTGTCTGTTCACCACAAGCAGCGGCAATCCCGCTAAACAACATAGCAAAACTTTGATGCTATACCGAACACACTCCACGCCATATCCAATTTTGAGAACCGTCTGAACATAACAACTCTAACAAGGCCAATTGTTTAATTACCACAAGTGTACTACAGTGTACAGCGTGAAATCCCAGTTAATGCTAGTTGTGGATTTAAATAAAAAAAAAGCGTATACACCTGAAGACACATGAAAGCGTTGAAATTTTAAAACGCAGTAATTTGATGTGTGGAACATTTCAAAATATCAGAGCCGTGAACATTCCATCCGATAATGTACACCGTGGTGAAAAGTCAGAGTGAAAGTTCAAAAGTGGCTGTACAAAGCGAACGTTTCGATTATTTGAACAAAAACAATGCTTTCTGTGGGCGCATTGCAGTGGGTCTGTGTAAAAGATGATAAAATTTCCCGGTAAAACCTCAAAGCTCAAATCTCAATCTGGTATTCATCGGATTCTCGGCTCCGTGTTTTTCGATAGCCGTCGAACTGTGAAAGCGACCGCGAAATGAAATGCAAAAATGAGTGGAAATCCAATCGGCCCTCGGAGTACCTACAACAGTCGCAAATTATTCTCGAAACTGTTACGTTACAGGTGCTGCAATTTTTAACCTAACACAGAATATTCAATTATTACTCCATAATGCGTTTATAGAGAAATAAGTTATTCGCGTTATGACTCTAAGTAAATCATAATCACAACCTCACTAGTGGCACAAACTAGGTTCAGATAAGGACCCTAGAAAACGTGGACTTCGAGAATGATTTTATACTAATAACTGCAATATTTTTTATGCAAGTAAACCGACTATTTCCAGCTTTCATTGATTTCAATAATTAAAAATAAACGTAAAATCGATATGTATGTTTATATCGATTTAATTAATGCATTGTATATAATTGCATAGAGATAATCAGAGATTAAGAACATCCACGGGTACGGTCCAGAAACATTTTTTTTCTTCTTTTACAGTCGCTGTCTACTGTCACTTTTGACTTATTTTCATCGAAATATTACACTTAGGTCTACCTCTTCGAACTCTAGCATTTATATCATCATTTAATATAATTGATAACATTCTAAAAGAATATTATTTATATAGTGTTAGTATAGTGTTAGTATAGTGTTAGTATAGTTCACCTGTCTGATTACCATAGGGTAACCAGTAATAATGTGTAGCTTTAATTTAATGTTTATTTTTCCAGCAAACGGAAAAAAGTATGGACTAATTAAATAATGCTATCATGTTCATGATTTGCAAGGATACTTTACTATTAAATACAGTTGAAAAAGAAGGCTTCCAATACCTAATGAAAACAGCAGTGCCTTTATATAAAATTTCTTCACGACAGACAATTACACAAATGATAGATGACAAATATGATGTTCTTTCTTTGCAATTCAAAGAAAAGCTCTTAGAAGTGGAGTCAATATGTTTAACTAAGGATATCTGGACAGATACACATAGTACTAGAAGCTACATGGGTTTAACTGGACATTTCATATATGAAACTATGAACTATTACGTATAAATTTTGGTGTGTCTCATTTAACCGAGCCCCATAATGCTGATTATTTAAGTCAAATGCTAATAAAAATGACTGAAAAATGGGGCATTTTTTCGGAAAAAATTGCAGCAGTTGTTACTGATAACGGTGCAAATATCGTCAAAGCCGTAACAATCGCATTTGGTAAACAAAAACACTTATGGCGTTTCGCCCACACCTTAAATTTGGTAGCTCAAAAACCTTTTGATGAGAAAGGTGGTATTGAAAATACCAAACAGATACTAAACATTGTAAAGGACACAACTAGATATTGTAAACAGAATGTAAATATTGCTGATGCTCTTCGTAAAGCTCAAAATGATATAGCAGTACCACTCAAATTGATTCAGTCAGTTTGCACGCGATGGAATTCAATTTACTATCAGCTAGTTCGATTTGTAAAGTTATCAAATCTACTTGCTCTAATATTACTTAACCACCCGAAAGCTCCTCCAATGTTAACAGCCAGTCAACTGGATGGTATTAGAGATCTTATAAATATGACGGCGCAACGAGGTTCCACGGCGCTTTTAGTTTTTATCGATCTTAATTGTCAATGAATTATCTGACGACTAGGCACGTTGACGGATGACATGACACGAGACGCTGTTATAATTAGAGATTATGGATTTTGTAATAAGCAAAGGAGTGTCTTTTGGACTTGCATCTTATTCTTAATATAACAAGGTCCTGACCTCCTCGCCCGCTTACCCACGTAAATAACGAACACGCCGCCAGGAAGTCCTTTTTGCCATTAAATATAAAGAAATTGATATTGGCGTTTGAAAATTTTATATAATATAAATAATTTTATAAATAATAAAAATTTTATATAAAATTATATATATTATTTTCTAATATTTAACCTCTGCAATGCTTCACGCGATGAGTTTTTCACAGTGACTTAGAAGTTATTTTACTACAGTGGTAAAACAGATTTCTAGTTGTGCAATAACATTTTTGTCGTGGAATTTAAAATAAAAAATGTTATCAAATTTAATAATAATTTACGAATAATGTATTAAAATTTAAAATACGGTTATTAACCGTTATACTCAGAATGCACCATAAAAAGGCATTTTATAGAAACTGCATTTGTCTCGCGCATGTGACATATTCGGCCACTTGCGAAATTTTCGTAAAAGAGTTTTAAAAGTCGATGTAGGTTGAGCCAAACGGTTAATGCAAAATTATGGTTGATTGTCTTATATTAGGAAAATGTTTAGATTAAAATCATGAAAAAGGCTCCATCTTTTATTCCATAAGATATTTTATTTTATTTTATTTTAAAAATTCATTTTATCAAGTTATTTTTTACTAATTTACATATTACTAATTTGAATTGTCAAAAATAAAATATGTTCTGTGTTATTTAATGCAAAATGATTATTTATAATTTTATATCATGTAATTCCATTATTAGAAATTTACGAGAAAATGTTGCATTAAAATTATTGTTTTTCAATATCCGTTTTACATATTTGTTTAGATCCTTGATCCTGAAGATGTCTTCAGACGGTGGTAAAAGAAAAAGACAAGAAGATGAAGAAGAATGGGTAGGAGCTATTTCCTCTAATAATGATAAAAATGAAGAGAAAAAATGTGACGAAATTGAAAAAAAGAGAAAACTCCAAAATAAAGTTAGGTGTCAGCGATACAGAGATAAGAGAAGAAGTAACGTAACAATTAATTCGCAAATTTATGAACATCAAACAATAGCAGTTGAAGAGGATATAATAATTAAACGTCGTAAAGAACAAAACAAACGAAAAAGTAAACGGTATAGAGATAAGAAAAGAGCCACTAATTTGATTAATTTACAGACGGATCAGCCCTTAGAAACAATTGCAAAGCATGTTTCTGAACGTCAGAATTTCCATACCTCACAAATTCCAGGCCCGTCAACAAGAGTTGTGCCATATATTCCTCCAGTTTATACACATAGCGCTGCTGGCCTATCAATACAAAATGAATTATACATTCCAGAATCATTTTCAGATTATGATGTCAACATTCAGAATGATATTCATTCACAAGTTAATTATGTTCCACAATTAGATGAACCTATAATGGTAAACTATGCATCAAATACTCAAAGTATTCTTCCACTCGATGTTCAAAATAATATTCAAAACATGTGCTCTCAACATAATCCATCTGTGCAAACATACTCTTCTTTCCAACAAAATTCCAGTGCACATCGAGAATTTCAAAAAGATTTTCTTGAAAATGATTTTGGCCATATTTGTGACATTTGCGATAGACTGTGGTTTAAAAAAGATTTGAAAATTTTTGTCAATAACAATATGACTCCCAATATTCAATTTATAAGAACAATGCTCGTAAACGCTAATGTGACTGAGGTGAAAATTTGCTCAACTTGCTTAACAACAATTAATAAGAATCGTGTTCCACCACTTTCGGTATATAATGGATTTAAATATTTTCCGCTTCCGGAAAGTCTAAAGAAATCCCCGTTAGATTTGGTAACAGAAAGACTTATATCTCCTAGAATTCCATTTATGCAAATCCGAAGACTTAGACATATTCATGGTCAATTGGGAATCTATGGGCAGGTGATAAATGTTCCAATAGAAGTAAATACAATGATACATTCATTACCAAGAAGTATAGATGATGATCATAGCATTACAGTTCATATTAAAAAAAAGAAAATATACAAATCCAGTTACCTTTATGGTATAGTCAACAAAAGCAAAATAAAAACTTGGTTGCGATACTTGAAAGATACTCCACTTTATACTTCTTATGGAATTACGATTGATGAGAGCTTCTTAAACAGCCAAGATGATGTTCAAGATGAAATTATCTATGATGAACATGGTGACAGTCACATTTCAGAACAAATACCAATCGACGAAAGCTTAATAGCTCAGCAACAAACATTAATGTGGAACGACGAAATGTACTTAAGAATTGCTCCTGCAGAAGGTAATGTTTCCATTAGTCTATTATTCGATGAACATGCAGAAGAATTATCTTTTCCGCAAATATACTTGGGCCAATTTAGAACTTTTCGTGATGGCCTTAGTGTCACACCGTTTATGATGGCAACAAGTGAACTTAGACGATCTGACAGACGAGGAGTTACCCCTCAGCATTTGTTATACTTGGCTATGAAAATAATGAGAATAAGAATACGAGATTCGCTTTCTATTGCTTTCAAACATGTTGAAAAAGGCACTACTATCACTAAAGAGCAAATAGAATCAGAAGATTACATACAAGGTTGCATTGAAAGTAATTTGGCTTTTGTACGCACGATCCCGAATTCAGCATATTATTGGTCAGAAAGAAAAAAGGACCTATTTGCAATGATTAGACAATATGGTAAGCCAACAGTTTTTTTCACAATAAGTGCTAACGAAATGGGATGGCCGAAATTGCTACAATTATTATATAATTTAAAAAATAGTTCTGAAATATCGGTTGAAGATGCAGCAGTATTACATTTTATAGAAAAGAGTACACTTATTAATGAAGACGCAGTTACTTGTGCTATATATTTCAATAAGTTGGTCAATGTCCTCATGAAAATATTGCAATCAAAAAGATTTAGTCCTTTCAAGAAGTATAGAATTTTGTATTACTTCAAAAGAATCGAATTTCAACATCGGTGTAGTCCACATGCGCACATTTTGGCTTGGCTCGACAATGCTCCCGAAGACGCACTTGAAAAAGATTACAGTAAAGCAATCGATCTCATAGATTTTCTAATATCGGTATCTGCAGCAGAGGCATCAGGAAATATCAAATTACAAACACACAAGCATACTTTTACATGTTACAAAGGCATATCATCAAAACGAATGCAAAAATGTAGATTTGACGCTCCTTTTATGCCAATAAAGACAACAATGATTTTGACACCAATGAAAGACACCGAAGATAGATTTAAAGTGTATAAAGCAAAATATAATGATCTCAGAAAAAATTTGGAAAATTATGAATACATTGATTTCCAAACATTTTATGAAGATAATAATATACATTCCGATGAGGAATATGTTGACATTATTCGCGCTGGAATCAATCGACCAAAAGTTTTTCCGAAGCGTCAACCTAGTGAAAAATGGCACAATCCTTTTAATCCATTTATATTTAACATTGTTAAATCTAATACAGACTTTCAATTTATAACAGAAGAGTATTCGTGCGCGGCTTACGTTGTAGAGTACGTCAACAAAGCGAATAGAGGTGTTAGCAATCTACAAAGAAAATTAATTGAAATCATGGATGAACATCCAAAACTTGATATATTTGAAATCACTAAAAATATTACTATCAATCTTTTAAATCACACTGAGATAACGAGTCAAGAAGCTGCCTGGTATTTGTTGAGAGAGCCTATGTCAAAAAGTTCAACCGTTATTGTTTATATACCTACTGTATGGCCTATCGAAAGACAAAGAATCAAGAAAACTATGAAGGAATTAAGTGAATTAGACGATGACTGCACAGATATATGGAAAGAAAATTGGTTCGACAAATATGAAAAAAGACCTGAAGATTTAGAATATATTTCTCTCGCCCTATTCGTTTCTAAATACTACAAGAATAACAAAGGAGAGTATATCAAACGAGATGAACCGAGAGTGATACGTTATCGCAATTATGATATAGCTACTGATTTAAACGAATATAAAAGAGAAATGGTAACTTTATACATTCCATTTCGTCATGAGGAAGCAGATATTCTTGAAAATATGAAATTCATAATATTATACGATGAAAATGTAGACCTAATATTACAGAAGAGAAAAGAGTTTGAATCCAACATAGACATTGACAGAACATTACAAATTTGTCGAGAATTATGCCGCGAAGATATACCAGATGATAATGAAGAAAAATATGAGATGTAATTGGTAGACTTCCTAATGATAACCCGTTTCAAAAATTATAAAATAACCCGAATGCAGATGATTGATGAATGATGATGATTGATCAGATAAATGATGATTTACAACTTGCAATGTTAAATAAACTTGGAGCTGTAGCTAAGAAAGAAAATATAATGTCTTATGATGATTTTTATAATCTTATGCGCCGGGCCAATGAAGAACAGTGAGAAATTCTGTTTAATACAATGCACCACCTAATATCTTCAAATGAAATGATGCGCGAATCATTGCTTATATATTGCTTGCATTTAATTGGACAAGTTGGTAGTGGCAAGACTTTTGTAATAAAAGGAATAATGGAACTGAAGGAAAGGAAGGATGGATTACATCTATTCATTTTAACCTGTGAAGAAAATAAAATAATATCATTGGCATCTGATGTTTTCGTTGGTTGTCACAATGCTGAGCAAGAAAATTTTGTTGGACAGAAGTTGCATAAAATAAGAGCTGATGATACTGGTGGATTGCCTGACGAATTAAGTTCAGTTCTTAACCGACCTTACATGATAATAAATAACATAGATGATGCAGACGAATTATCAAATAGCACTGTAGGAAAATTGTGTTATGTGGAGAGACATGAAATTAATGACATCATAAGAATTTGGATGAAATTTCCAAAACTACGTGGACGAAAACGAGCTACAAAATCGCGGAATCTAGTGCCCGTCTCAAACCTGACGATCACTTCAATCACTCACTGCCAATACTCCAAGTGCGAATCACTCCTCATACTACTCAGTAACAATAAAACTATAATAGCAAAACGAAAACATTTTCCATTTATTTCTGCTTTGGCAATGACTATTCAAAACTTACAGGGAGTTATGATGCTATTGTCTACGATTACGATCGCAAACACCCTAGACAGTTAGTATACGTAGCTTTAACAAGACTAGCCAGGATTCAATGTTTGTTTTTCGTAACTCAAGAAAATACTAGTAACAACTGGAAATTTTGGATTGGTGGTACAGGAACAAATTCTTCAAATGCTTCATAAAGAGATAAACATCAGAAAAGGTCAACAAGTTATCGAGTGTATCTAATGTTAATATTAAAAAGGTTACAAAACAATACACTACAAACGGTCACCAAAACTTTTCTTGAATTATCTCCAACATGAAAGGATTAACAATATTTTCATTCAATTGTCCAAGTTTACATGCACGTGCAGCTGAACTGCAAATGATTCTATTGTAAAAAAGGCAAATGTTCTGCTTTTGTCAGAAACTCGTATGAAAAACAAGGATCGCCTTGATATTCCTAATTTCAGCTTTGTTGTAAGTGATAAAAGACCTGAAGTTCCAGTGGCAGAAGTAGCAATTTATCAAAATGCACAAGATACGTCCCACATTATTATTTCACATATGGACATACATACTAAATTCACTAGAAGCATTGGTGCTAAAGTTTCTGAGACGAGTATAAGCGAAATATTATGCGTTTCTTCTCGCAATACCGAGAATGGGCCATACATTTTAAATGGTTGCCGTTTATATTTCGCCTGGAAAATCTATTAGACAGATACAACAATTATTGTTATTCGAAAATTTGATGATCTACACAAAAGAAGGTTCTGAAATAGTCGAAAAAAGATTTGGCGAAAAATATGATGTTATAGGTACCTATGATTTTAAGTAGAGACTTCAATATTTGTTTTGCAGATGACAAAAATTTACCCTGAATTTCTAAATGAAACACTACTTAAATATGTCCAATGATCGAAAATTCAGCATTACAAAATATAAAACAACCATCGATGCAGCTTTTACACGATGCTTTGATAAATTTCAATCAAACATTTTTATTTCTTACTTCAGTTATCATAATAGGCTTGTTGTATCTTTTTTAGAATACAATGAAATGATTGAAAGTAAAAATAGTATATCTATGAAATGTGAAAATTAATAATGACAATAATACAAACAATGAAAATAATGTTAAAAATGATGTAAATTGAAATATATGTAAATACAAATACTATGTTTAAATATTATACTTAAAACGTAACTTCACGCCTGTAATCCCCGAAGAGTTAGGCAGAGGAATGCAGACCACTCCTGCGTTTCACCGGTTATGTTTACGTCCCACTCTGGAATAGGTGGTGAGCCTATTGCCATGCCCGAGCCCGATGCTCATATCCAGACTCCGAACCAGTACTAGAAAATCTAAATTAGAAAATTTTCTAATCTTCGACCCGTTAATCGAACCCGTGTATATATACAAATAATATAATATACCCGAGTAATATATATAAATAATATAATTGTATATAAATTGTTATTTCAATTTAATTTTCTACAGACCCTAATACAGGTGGCCCATAAGTCCTTAGATATGAAAAAAATAATTAAAATAAAACGAATTACATTATAAATTATATTTTTATTTACAAATAAAGCTTGAAAAACGAGAATTATTTTTTGAAAATAACGTCTTCTAAATGTAATCCGTTACGATCACAGCACTCTTGCAAACGACTACTAAAATTGTCGATGACTGCGCGGCACATATTCTCAATCATAGCCACATATCGCTCCGAAGTAACAGTAACTGCGCGCCCTCTGCCGTCTTCAAAGAAGTAAGGCCCTACGATGCCATGGGCTGACATAGCGGCCTAAGCTGTCAGTAGCGACATTTTTAGATGGGCGGCAGTTTTGTGTAGCGGTTAAGGACGTCACCTCTGATCCATGCCCGATTCATGCAGGTGTGCCGCAGGGCAGCTGCTTGTCGCCACTATTGTACCCGGTCTAAACCAACGATATCTCCCACTCTCGAAGGCCGTCTTCGGGAGGGAGAGCGGGATGTAGATCTCGCGCTGTTCGCGGATGACAGAGCGTATTTCTCGTCATCTCGCCAGTAGAAATGGCTGTGTCTCGGATGCAGCGCCTGCTCGACCTGCTACCCGAGTGGCTGGATAAATGGAAGATGACCGTCAACGTCGGAAAAACGGTCGCCACATTGTTCAGCCGCAAATATATCTTGAGCTT
>DWDT01004670.1:0-11042 GCA_018245595.1 Microceris scylla
ACCAGTTACATTTAAGTCCCATAGAATAGGTGGTGAACCCATTGCCATACACCGGGCACAGATCCAAACTCCGAGTCCGTACTAGAAGTTATAAATTAAAAAAATCCAATAGTACCCGACCTGGAATTTAAACCAAGGTTCTTCTAATTGCCGGTTGCGCTTGCAACTATTCGACCAACGAGGCAGTCAAATGAATGCATTGTATGACAGAAAATAAATAATTAATAAAAATAATTAAACTCTCACTGATTTACTAATGAGTTTGAAATGAAATTTGCACCTCCAAATTATCACAATTATTTAACAAGTTGAGACTCACGTACGTAAAAAAAGTATTTTTCCTCTGCAGAAAGATCCTAGGTCCTAGTTAAAGCAGAACCCTCAAATGTAAAAAAATTCTGTTAGTGTCATATCCAATGTGTATCAATATATGTACGTAAGTACTAAGATAAGTATACAATCCATAATTCTTATATACATCATGCTGCTATATTTTCGGATAATATTTGAATTATGTTAGAATATTAAAGAAATCGACCTAGAAAATGGAATTAAGTTTCATATCATATATGAAAGGACTTTAATAACGAATGGACAAATGATAACACGAAAAATATCACAGCGTCATTCATTTAATTCATTTGCATGCAATTTCATTCACACACTCACAATTACCTCTACAGGTACAAAATTATTTACTATGGAATGTACACTAGATACTCGCTACAAGTTCGAATCACAAGTACTAACGAATAATAAGGGGTGTTAATAAATAACTTCCTTATGTGTTGACAGCAGTCGTTGTTTCAGAACTGTCTGATCGCGGTTGGAATCCGGTGAAGCCGGTATTACCGTGGACAGTTACGGAGTGTTGTGGGGCGCTAGTCACTTCCTGTTTTGATGATGACTCCCCGGCCAATATATCATTGATTCGGTGACCGTCACGCTCATCCAATATTTCGTACGGCTGGTGAATGAACACTGGAATTTCTATGGGCACTTTGACCGGAACTTTAACAGGTACTTTTACTGGGTAAGGTACTTTTACTGGGTAAGGCACTTTCTTCTCCACTGGATAAGGCTGGGGCACATAAACGGGAACCTTCTTTTCGATTTCCACCTTTTGTGGAACTAACACCTCGTACGGTACAGGTACCTTTTTTTCCACCTCCACAGGATAAGGGACCCTTCTTTCAAAGGGCACAGGAATTGGTTCTGGAACCTTGACGGGGTATGGTTGTGGATAAGGAACTCTAACTTGCACGTGTCTTATCACCTCAACCGGTTCTTTTACTTTGACTTCTACTGGATAAGGTACTTTTGTTTCTACGGCGTATGGTTGGGGCACAAGTACCCTGACTGGCACAGGATAGGGAACTCTTTTTTCTACGTGCACTGGTACTGCAACTGGCCTGTCTACCGGCACAGGTACTTGAACTGGATAAGGCACTTTCTTTTCCACAGGCACAGGCACAGGTTGCGGCACTTTTACTTCTACTTTTTGCACAATTGGCACACGATGAACTATCGGGTAAGGTTTGGGAACGTATTCCTTTTCCACGACTTTTACGGGAATCGGTTGCGGCACTCTAATATGTACAGGATACGGAACCTTTTTTTCTACTGGAACAGGGTACGGCCTGTCTAATATCTTTACCTTTTCTACAGGTACTGGTACTGGCACTTTTTTTTCCACTGGATAAGGCTTCGGGACTTCAACTTTATACGGCACCTTTTTTTCAACAGTTTTTATGTACCTGTGGTGGTGGTGATGATGATGATGCTTAATCTTCTGGACTACCTTGGGGCGAGGGTGGCTGCCTTCTGGTTGTAAATCTGGTCTTGATAGAACATACTGATTTATTTGTTGGGCCGGTGCTCGTTTCTTTTTACGAAATAAAACCATCTTTTTGCGGCCCAGTATGGGGGAGGAACTGGGTGTTGCGTCTGCCATGGGAAGCAAACCGAAGGATTGCAAATAGACCGTTCCCTTCTCTCGTGTGAATTCAAGCGGGTTGCTAAGGAAACCATCAGACCTTCTACTTATAGGTGTTTGCGAAGTTCTTCTTTTTTTAGTATAATGTGTTGGTATGATTGGCACCCAGTCGTTGGATTCAACTTTTACGAACTCAGGCGTGGGTGTTGTAGAACGTTTACTTGGTCCTCTGGTAACTCTTTTGTACTTCCGAGTAGTTGATTCAGGTGTTGTCGATGACGACAACGGTCTTTCTGTGTAGGCATATCGATAATGGTGCCGAGTACCGGAAGTTTCCTGGTCTATCGTGTTGTTAGTGGAATCAGTCGAATTTGTCGTCACAGTAGTGTTGTGGAGGGTACCATTCATTTTCTCTAATATCCTCTTTGGCCATATCCTCTTTGTTCTCAAAACTCTTTGGGTCGTCGTAGTACTGGGCACAGTTGTGGTGGATATATTAATATTTAAAAATTTAGGTGGTTTTACGAAATCTGTACGGATGCCATTAATGGTTTGGATTGGCAGACTGAACTTAGGGCTTGTTGGCTTAACGATTGGCTTGCTGGTCGACGTAGCAAAAATTAACGGTTGTCGAGTTGGGCTGGTGTAGAATGCTTTGTTGTTCTGCAACGGGATTACTTTTGGGAAATTGTATACGGAATTTGGATGGATCTTCAGCGGCTGATTTGTAAATATATGTCGCCCTGGTTGTAAGCTCGGCAGCTGACCGTAAAAGTGTTGAGATACATCAAAGAAAAACTTCTGTTTTTCCGGTGCGAGATTGATTGGTGGTTTGCTTGGTGGTCTCAATGTAGGTTCGAGTTTTTGGATCTGATTTACTTTTGGCAGTTTATTCGTCTCATTTAGTTTTACGTACTTGGAGCTGTCCGCAATCGTAGGAGCCTTAGTTTGCGATTCTTCGGCCACTTGGTCTGTCCCGCTATCATACTGCACTGTCACGCCACTTGCCTTGACGACGATCACCAACGCAATGATCAGGAATGCCGCCTGAAAAACGATTTTTATATTAACTTCTTTTGATGATAGACTAGCGTTTGGCTGAGATCGCGTTTGATGGAAAGCACAAATTCATCCTAAGATGGAGCATTTATGTTAAAGAAGAGACTGTTAAATTAACACTAGCTATTAATTTAAACAGCGGTGACTCGTAAAAGCCTACAGAGGTAGAAATGTGTTATACAAATACACATTAAAAAATTAGATATATTTATTTTTTTCATATTACCATAATAACTACTGGTAACATACTCCATGTTTTATATATTTGCCAAGCCAAAAGCCGTAATTATCGTAATCACCTATAGAACATTATTTTTACAAAAAATGAGTGATAGCTCACTAATTAATTTTGTGTTATCAATGACTGAATTCGTTATTATTAGATGTTTTTGTTTGCAAGTGTGTTTGAAAATAATATCACGCCCAGACTTTCCGTAATCAATACCTAGTTCCAGAAGTTTGTCACTATATTGAACTGACTTGTATAATAATTAAACCGTCTGAATCGGCATGAAGCTATTGATGAATGTCGAAGATTCTCGTCAAGTCTGTAAGGACAGAGATATTTGGCACTCTGTGTTCTCTGCCTACCTCTTAACGGTGGTGTAATCTTATAGCAATAATCATAATGATACGTTAAAATCGTGCATCTACGTATCCCAACAAATTAATATTTATAAATGAAAATAAGTAAATGAAGTTCAAAAATTGATGCCAATTTTATTTTTTTCATATATAGGTAAATCACAAATTTATATTTGTAAATGAGATTATTACAATTATTTGGTTGTCTTTTTTATAATATTATTATTCATTAATTTACAGTTAAAAAAATTAAGCTTGGATTATACATCTCCTTAAAATATATATACGACTGAATATTTTTTCAAATTAAATTGTACGTTGACCTCTTAGAGCTAGTTGACTACCTTTCTCGGAAGCTTTACTTAATAAATATGTATACTTTGATTCGATTCAATAAAATAATTACCACACGATTAGTAGTTTTGTAATTGAAAAAGATGTCAAGTTAACATTACCAATAAATATCCTTAAAAACCAAAATCACTTATCACACAAATCGCCCGATTATTAATTCATATTCACTTATGTGCTCCACTGTCACGTAACACTTCACTGTTAACATTTGGGCGCCAGAGTTCGCGCTAAAAGTTCACTATTTTAAATTCGTAGTGATGTACCTACCGATAAATGTTGCATAGTGCGGGCTGCGGCCGATAGCTGGCACGTACGTAATGATTGGTGCAAGGAAGCGTTAATCACTTATATAGCATTCGTGTAATGGCTGGTTGGGTTTCGGGACGCTGACTAACTTTCTCTACTAATACCAATATTAGTCAGTTTTCATTTTCTTCAATCCCATGAGAATTCCATTACCAGTGATCGATATAAATAAAAATAATTAACTGTGGAGTATAATATAAAGCAGTTTTCTGTGAATTTGAAGACCGGTGGATTAAATAAATCACCAATAAAAAATATGAGATTCAAGCGTTATATTGGGAAACATTGCAACTGAATTGATATTTTGAAATAAACATGAATATTATCAAACAAATGCAACACAACAAGGCAGTCTATATTAGCTTTTTCTAGCTCTAATTTAATTATCCATATGGACTATTAAACTTAATGATCCATGTTTATTACATCAGTAGGTACTTACATTGAATAATACAAATTTGTTATTGTATACAATCAAATAACAATCAATTAGTGACGGTACGATAGTTTTTAAGTCTACTATTAGGTTGTTTCCATACGACGATATTAATTAACAGTCAATTATTTACACTCATAAAAACAATAAAAGGGTATGCCCCCTCAAATTTTCTTTATACACCCAAACCGTTATTCAACGATGTTGTAGTAGTAGCATGTAACTTCGAATAGTAATAATTGTTTCCAATTTCCTGTTTCCGTTCTTCCGCGCTATATAAGTTACTAATATCAATGAATTAGCGCGAACTTACGCAACCATGCAAATATTTGCACGCATAGCTGCAATACGATAACATGTATCTATGTATATTTCAATTGAACTCTCTGGATACGCCGGAGCGGACATTTTGTGCTAGCGACATATCTTTTGATATAAATAATAAGGATAGTGTTATAATATTTTCTTGGTATTTTTGACAGCTAGCAAAGCATAAAGAAAGAGCAAGAGCTTAAGACTGTGTAGATATGCTTTTAAACACGTGAATGATTTTTATTAATTTAATTAGTTTAGATTTACATTTTAGTAACAGAGGACATACATACATTGGTAATTTTAGTCATTAGGCCGACGGTATACGTAGTAATTTATTTGCCAGTTATTGTCAAACCAATGCAAGCTAAGTAAATAAGAAAGTAACAAATGATAAATTTGTTCCATCCACTGTCACTGTGGATGCGCGTTAGAGGAATACTTAAAACGTCATTTTCGCACGATAGTTCTGTCTCATTGTAATGACTATCCAAGTAGGTACATAGTATAAAACGAGACATGAAAATGTCACTCACCATCATCAGCTTGTCCATTGCTGGCCATATGAGCTAGAGGCCCCAGAATATTTAGCCGTGCTCAAGTAGCTGCAATATAGCGTGATCAATCGGTCTTCAAACTCTTCTGATATATTGCAGATTATAAGCACGCTAGGATTGCTTGGGCTTCTAAGATAAAGCTTGAAATCCGTTACAAGTCCACACTCCACTCCACATTAAGTTAAATATGTAAACACATACTAGTACATTTATCTAGTCAATGATATTGTTGTGTTATTGATTTAGAGACCACGACTTGGCAGATGTAGCGTAGGACGTCCTCCAGCTAGATGGAGTGATGATATACGCAAAGTGACTGGCAATAGTTGGATGTGACGAGCTGAAGACCGAACAAGTGGCGTGTTATTGGAAAGACTTAGGTCAAAACAGAATGAAGGCCAGGAGGCCAATGAGTAGAAACATGTATATTTATATAGAAACTTATATGTACGTACGATATTAAAATTTAGCGCTAAAGTCTGTCATTCTGAGAGGAACCCCGTATCCAACAATGGAAACGATAAACAGGACGGGTAAAAAGAGCCGCCCAATCTAAACAATTATCAAAATAATTAGTAACGAGCATATATTCAGAAACATATTCATTTTACTTTGGCATGAAAAAACATTTCTTTGATTTTTATTAGTGTCTGACTGAAACAGGTTTTTCAGCGGGAACCGAAACCGAACTTTCGACTTCGCTCTGTTTCGGCCCAAACCAAAACATACTTAAACATATTTAAAAATTCTATTGCATACTGAAAGTACCTAAGTGTATTTTGAATATTGTGCGACACATAATAGAAAGCGTAGTGTGCTTAACGATCACAAAAATTTTTTACTCATTAATTTGCATATTCTATTTATACCGACAGTTAGAGTTAAATGTAATAAAAAGACAATCATCAAAGTAGGTACGTAAAAAATATATTTTTCTTTTTATATCATGAACATGGATATGCCATTAGTCCCGGATTTATAAAATTCGGGACATTCATTTTGTATTCATATTATAGTTCATAATAGGTGGAATGACGATAAAGGTACTCGAAGAGGCTCGCAGTGTTTGAATGCGAAGAGCTGAACAGTGCTGAAGAGCAGCAATAGAGGGGTAGGCAGTAAATGATTATGATTATAATTTATCGCAAATTAAAAAACATTAATACTTTTTTTCTTAAGTTACCGCTCGCGATAAACGGGAAAGGACGAGGCGGGATGACTGACTGACACGGGATTTGAGCCCAGGACCTCCCGATCGGCAGTCGTGCTTGCAATCACTCGACCAACGAGGCAGTCTATGTGACTAATATTTCATCATTCATGCGTTAAGATATCTAGTACATACATACATCTACGGGTACGTCTATCAATTACTTGAGTTCATAATGGGGGAAAGGGATGTAACAATATGTCAACAAATTTCATTTAAGGTGCCATGGAGTTATTCATATCTGATGTTAACTGTTTAAATGAAAAAATATACATGTAAATAAAATCAATACAAAAGAATTACATTACTGTTATTGCCTATTTTGCCTGCAAAAAGCATGATTACTAAATACATATATTCCCATTATTTCTCTTATTTACATCTCACCAAGTAGAATAAGATACAAAATTACCTACATAACAAAATATAGAAAAACTAACTGCCGCGATCTGAGGCGCGCACCACACTGACGGTAAAACACATAGGTATTAACTTACTGAAATGTACATTACGATTGTCCAGCGACCAACATTATCAACACACAATATCATTAATTCCTCCGAACACTTCAAATTACACATATTCCCATATCGTAATATTTTTTCAAACTATTGGTAAAGTTCTTGTATGGCCTCTTTCTAATCTCAATTAGTTCTTAATATTTATTACTCAATTCTTTTCAATATAGTACTATTGTAATAACATTACAAGCAGTTATCAAATAATTACTGTATTTCTTTTAAAATCTTGTATGTGTACTTGTTGTCTGGAAACCTTACTTTTATGATATGTCGAATTTCATCACAGGTGAAGTTTCTTGTGGCATCAGAATTTTGTGTCCATAGACTAGAAATCTCCAGTGGATGTGCTCTCAGTAGTTTCGGGATGTGTTTGAAACTAGTCCATGGCTTTATCCTAACATCCAGATGTATTGACTCCTAAAAAATAGCAATATATGTATGTGTAAGTATAATACTTAGAATTAATATACACTGAAGAAAACCAGGCATCAAATAACACATGTCCTTTACAATGTACCAATCAGTTTGTTAAAATTATTTCAATGTAAACTACATTAAAGCATTGAAAAACTCAGGAAATTAACCTCAATACATAATCTTCAGTATTTTTACAAAGTAAGGTATCTTTGAAGGCAAAAAAACATACCGAAAACAGCTTGTAGACCTCATCAATTGTATCCTGAAAACGCAGGGATAGCATGTACACCAAGTCCTCAGGCATTAATGCAGTATCGAAGAAGAGAAGTGTCATCATCTTCTCAATTAAAACACATACGAGTGAGCACATGGCGTGTTCGTACATGCGGCCTGGCAGGACATCATGCCAGCAGTCCTTCAACTTGTTTAGGTACATAATCACCTCGTTCACAGACCTATCAACTGAGTTGAATGTCTCCTGTGTCCATGGTGACACTAGAAAATTTTATTACACTTATTAATACTACTTTTTGCACTAATGTTAATAAATATTATTTAGTTACTCATCCTCTTGTTTGTTCTACAGAAACACCTATATCTAGATTTTCATTACTTCTAACTTAAGTTATAAGTCTACCTAAAGTTATAAGAAATAAGTCTATATAAATAAAATGATGGAACTCTGTCATTGCTCATGCATGAAGCAAAATTTACTGAACAGTAATTATACTTTGTATACTAACAATTCTGTAAAATTGTGTCTTCAATCTTCTTCTTTACCATATGTAAATAAGCAGACATCTTCTCCATGCCAACAACTCTGAGATCATACACATGATCCATAAGAATGGTGTTTAGGCAGTCTGCTTGGGACTTGCGCAGAATGTTCTTCCAAGGTGGACCCACCAGTGTGTGCGCTAGGTAATGGCAGTTGTTGAAGTACAGTGCTGGAAAATATATACAAATACATTATTTAGTGGACTTTTTGGTGAATAATTTTATCAATCATATATTCAATCAGAAAACCAATCATATGTTCAATCAAATTAGTCAGTCATATATTCAATCAATCAATCATTTATTTTATTGTCAATAAAGTTTACAGAGTATGTAGGTATCAAATTTGAATACATTATAATCATTATTGTAATAAATATACAATAGGGTACACATAATTATATATTTTCTGATCTCGTATTTAAACACAGTTGATTATTTCTATAAACTGCAATTCACTTAACATTGGGTGATAATGTTTTATATGTGTTAAATAGGACATTAGTTCAACTTACCAATATCTACAGGATTATGTTTCAGATTGTCCTTGAATCGTTGAGAAACAAGGCATTCATACATTACTGCAATATCTTTGATATACAATGCCAGCTGTCTGCCATACTCATCGGGTAGAGATGTGCCCTCAACCACATATTTCATAATAATCGTAGCTATTTCTATCATATTATTAGATACTTTACATCTCGGGAAAAATAAGGGCATGTTCACATCATAACATAACTCCTTATTGGACACATCTAAAATAGACTTGTCCTCGGTATCTGGGACTGCTCCAACTAATTCCAGACTATGAGAAATGGACACCTTTATCAGCTCTCTAACATCAGACAGCAGCTTTTCAAACTTCTTATTGTATAGAATGTTATCTATGTTACCAATGTATTGCAATAGTGGAGATTCATCTTCTTTAATATATTTCAAGTCCACTAAAAATTTATTAAAGCTCTCCAATTCCAAGACAATTTCTTTGTACAATTGGTAACTTTGCTCACAAGACGGCAAGCAATTCTTAATACAATTCTCAATCAATATGCTACAAAATTCCTCTCTGTTGGAATCACCAAAGCATTCGAGGAATTTCTCATCAGCTTCTAGCTTTGAGCCTATTGTTGATTCCAGAAATTCAAAAAATGCAGTTAAATTATTAAAAATTGTTGGAATAGATGGTTTATTGGTATCGTTTAGATCTATTTTTATATTGAATACTAAAGCACCAATATGGTCTTCAGTGAATATTTCACAATTGTTGTTTATTATTTTAATTAGCAAATTATCAATGAAGAAGTCGCTAAATCCATGCAATTCGGCGTTCATACGCTCTGTTACGTAGAGAGCTCTGAGGACCTTCTGTAGAAATAATGGATCATTTTGTTGAACTGACAGTGAATAATTTAAGGTATCCACACCTTCCTTGAAGTTCCATGTGAATAAGCTTGTCCAGTCCAAGCTAAGATGAGCTGAGGAGAGGGCCAGTTGGTTTTCCCCTTGACATATGAGATTTTCCAATGCTATTAACATATTTCCTTCAATTTGGATATAAACCAATTTTTTTTGCAGTTCTGCAATTTTCAGTACTGCATCAGCATATCTGTAACTCTTGTAATCTCTGTCCGCAGCCTCCAGCGTTAATATGCCGTCAACCACGGTGCACAAGTCGGTAAAATTATGCATAACTGAACCTAATTCTTCGTAAGCATCAACAACTATATTACCTTTATGAATAAACTTCGCAAACTTGTTGCAAAAACCTTCAAATTCCTTTTGCAGTTCCGCATGCTTCGTATAGGCACTGGTCTTACGTTTCGAATAGTGCATTTGTTCTAAGCTTCTTGTTGGATTGAATACATAATATGTATCCAGAAAATAATTTTGCAAATCCCATGATAAGATTCGCAATTGTTCGGTTAGATCAACAATTTGAGGCTTAAGTTCATCCTGTTTAGTTTTCAATTCTTCCCTACTAATTTTGTTCACTTCTTGTATAACTGTATTCAATAAACTCATTTTTATTCACGTTTCACACGACACACACTATAGTTTATATAATAATATTTACTATTTTTTAAACACAAATATCTAGAAACCGGTAAAGCTATTTTCAAATATTGTTTTCAGTTCATAATTTTGAATGTTTTTGTTTCAAATGAACTGTTGCCTTGAATTAGGTTCTTTTAGCCAAATTATATTATTTGAAATCTAATTATAATAAAATTTCTAATAATGAGTGATCCGAAAATATTATTATTGCAACAAAACAAAATCAATTTAAGCAATACGCTCTGAATATTGCCTTTTGGGTTTGTAAATATTGTAAAAAAGGAACCTTCACGTTATAAGCTACAACTATTAAAAATGTCTTATTATCTACACTAAACAACATTTTACATTGTAAATATAAAAAAATACATTATACAGAGATCGAAATTAATATTTTATTATATATAGAAAATGAGATCGAAATTAATATTTTATTATAATCGTGAAAAATATACATAACTTTGACGATTAGAGGGTTGTCAATGAATGTTTGATCAATTATAGAAAGATACAT
>DWDT01004671.1:0-11042 GCA_018245595.1 Microceris scylla
ATACGGCAATCAGCCAGCCGCCAGAGCCTCGTCTGTTATATCAGGGTGCACCACGTGCAGGTGAGGTTGGTGCTCCTGAGATGGTGGTTGGAACCCCTTACACCCCTTAATTTTAAGTTAGAAAAAACCAATAGTACCCGACCCGGGATTTGTACCCAGGACCTCCCGATTGGCAGTCGGGCGCAACCACTCGACTAACCAGGCAGTCAATTTAGGATTATATATTTCAAAAAGATACATTACATATTATAATAAACATTATCATGTGGATATAATTATTTATTAAACCATGTAGTCAATTACAGAATATTATACTTTCCAGCGATTTACTGAATTAATTTTTTTAGCTGCTTAAAAGCTATATAAAGCTTACAAGTAAAAGGTTCGGTTTAAGGGTACACTGTATTTTAAATAAAAAATTAGTTGATAAAATTCATTGCACGTTCGTTTAAAGTACCTAGTCTTACTATAACACCGATAACTGGATTATTACAATTTAAAAACGCTATTAAAGAATCTGGCCTAGTGAGGTAACAACAATATACACATTTAATAAATTATTACATTTTAACTCAATAAACAAGAACTCATATCATCTAAACAGTGTAGTTTTTAGTTAAGCTAAATTCTTATTTCGCGTGCACAAAGTTTTGTATTAAGTTAATCACTAAAAAGCTGTACGAGCGAAAGGGATCTGCTCTCGTTGGTTGCCATGGCGACGGCAAGTCAAATTGAGTATCAGATTGTATTCGGGCGCGCTACTATGAGTCGTTGCATTTAAAAGATGGGCAAGTTAAGATCGGCACTTGACGTGGCCGGAGCGCGCAGGCGCCAGGGGCAGGGTCGCTTCGCTATCTCACGAATGTAACGAATTTTCTTTTTCGGAATATGAAAATTCGTTGCAATTATGCGTAACTGTGTGTACATGTCTACACAGAGTTGTGTGTGTATGTGTGAATGTGTATAAGTGTGAAAGTGTGTAATAGTACATACATATGAAAACTATGTGAGACGCAGTTGTTCGTAGCGCCTGTAAAGTATAATAGTACCAGAATAAAAAGTATGCCTTTCTAATTATTACATCGTCACACCAGACTATTTACAAGGTAGGCAAAGTACTCCCAGTGCCAAATATCAAGGAATATTTTATAAGTAGGTATATAAAAACGACAGTTATGTTGTCAATTAGTTACATCAATACTCGGAGCGTTAAGTAATTTAAAGTTAGAGGTATGCTTTTTAATTGTTTTTTATTAACGTTATTTAAGTATTTGAATTTGACTTTAACGTATATTAACAGGACTATAAGGGATGTAAACATTTCAGTTAAATTGTGTAAGACATTTTCAAAAAATTCTTTATCATATATTTTTCTTATACGCACGTGAAATATATACTATAAAAAAACGTAACATCGCCATATGGAAGATTTTTTAATATTTTAAATATGGTAATGACCTTAATTACAGGAACTTTTTAAAGATAGAAAGGGCAAAGCTAACATAATGTTGGCTTTATATGTAGAATGTGTAGCCGGTTCTATTATTTTCATAAGTCTACACATTTCATTTTAATAAAGAATATCTATATTCTGTATAATTCCTACGTCATACATGAGGCAAGATGTTCATTATTCAATTTCAAGTGATCCTTGAGGCCGTCGCAAGCCTTTCCACCGGCGGTTAGTTTGCCGCCCACCGCCATACCCGTCTGGAGTTATTGCCTATTGAGGTTCGGTTATCTGGAGGATTTGCTAATTTACAATCCACGAATGAATATTTAATGGGAGTGTGTCACCCCTGAAAATTCGGCTCTTCGTAGTACCGGCCATAGACTATGCGGTCGCCGATCAAACAACAGAAGTACCAAGTTGTTTGAGTTTTCAACAGAGTGCCCACTACTAAATTCAAAAGTAGGAAAATATACTTTTAATTTATAAAATTGTTATAGTTCAAATATACAGATATTATAAATATATATTTAAGAATAATATTTTATATTTCAAACAATATGTCTGTATTTCAAGAATTTTATTATTACTACAACATCATTACTTCTTACTGGTTTTAATTGTCATTGAATCGTGTATTTACAATTTTTTTTCCTACTTTTTCATATTAGTGAAAAAACCTATTTTAATTTAACAACTCTTGGACATCGTTCATGCAACTTTCATTTCAATATAATTTAAAACTGACCAGAATATTGACTTTTTATAAAAATTGTAATTGCTGTGTGTATACTAGAAGGACCGTGGAGAAAAATACAAAATTGCCTACTGCCTTATCTGCGGGGTGGCTGTATAGACTACGCGCGGGGGAGACACGCGGGGGGCGGGGGTGTCGAGAGCGACGCAGCCTCCCTTCCCGGCAACGATTACTGATTAGTGTGGCGGCGTGTGCGGCGGGACCCGTGCGGAGTTCGTCATGCCGCCGCCGACTCGCCACAGCCGCGCCGCTCGTCGTGTGAATGGCCCCCGAGCCGATCACCCACTATCCGTTACCGAAACAGCCCCCGACTCTCGTATCCGCGATTGATTATCGCACCAAGAACAGCTGATCGCGACCGCGTGCCGGCGACACGCCTCTACGTGTACATGTGCTCGCCACTACACGCTACTACGTTTGTGCAATGTATATGAATGTATTTGGTGGTTGACGGATATTACTCGTGCGTGTGTGCGTGTTTTGTGCTTTCCGGCTCTTGCGAGGTGAGTTCTTTTTGTCGTACTGTGTATATGTAAGTTCCGCTGTGATGTTAATTGGATAAGGCTGCAAAAATAAAGCCGGGTAGAGTTTTTATCGCTGCTACGGGGTAATAAGACGCATGTGGAGGCGTTGATGTCTTTATTACGACCGTAAACTTTGCTGTGGCTATCGTTAATGTTATGGTCACTGCGAAAGGGAGTTTGTTTGGTCTACGTAAACGACGCGCAAACTATTGTTAATCTTTATACCATACGTAAGATGTTTTAGATTTGAAAATCTTTATGATATGTTTCCGAAGTTTCCAAGATGTTCGTAGAACGGTAAGTTCTAGGACAATAGTCTTGATTTATTTTTTACTAGACTTCTGCGTTCACAATTAGTAGATAATTAATATTTGTGTTTTAAATCTATCTTAAACTTTTGGATTTATTTGAGCATTCTACACGTTATTTTAAATGAAATTGAAGTCGATTTTAATTTTATTAATCAGGCGTATATAACATATTTATGCTACATTTACATATAAATTGGTTGATTTTTATTAATGTTCCATAATTTATGTAGTATAGTTTTCATATTTTTGTATTTCATGTGTATTTCATATTACTAAAACGCAACATCACGCCTGTAATCCCCGAAGGGGTAGGCACGTATCTATTCCATGGGACGTAAACGTCACCGGTGAAACTTCGGAGTATATTACACTCCTTTGCTTACCCCTTCATATTACCAAAATGTATTAAATCAAAACAACATTCTTTAAGGATGTACTTTTTATTTCCTATAAGACGTGAATGAACGTGACGTGCTGTCGCATGTAAACTTAATGAATTTCAATCGAGAGATCGTTGTAATATGCTAATGAACTGATTACATCGTAAGCAGATTACATGTAAATGGATATTATCTAAAATCTTTTAGCTTTTCGCGTGGTTTATTGATAAATAATGTAGGAAATTTCTTTTCGAGGTCAAGTCAGGTCCCAAGTCAGCATTTCGAAGGCTTTTGCCGTTTATATATTTATATAAAGCGTCTCTTCTGTGAGAAAAACAATAGATTTTCAGAATTAGTATGTGCTAAAAAGAAAAAATGCCCTCAGATAAGAAATTCTGGAGTATTCTAGTGAACGGTAAGGTGTTTTATGGAGAATTTGTGAATTTATCACATAGCCTATTTTACGGAGAGTAAGAAATCACCCTAATGGCTTTCGATATGTTTTGATGACATCTTGGAGCGTGAAAACGCTCACTAAAATAATTTCTAGTCATCAATCCCACAAAGCACGGGGCGCGGTGTTCCAATGCGCGACGTTATAACTAAAGCTCTAGGCACTCTTAAAGCTCTAGGCACTCTTAACGTTTATTTGAACTGTCTTAATCTCTGCCGAGTTAGCTGAAGCTCTGGCAGGTTAAGTGAGCATGGTATGATAAATATCCTAATTTATTGGGCATATGCATAAAAATATGTGGAAAATTGAAACGAAGAACGTGATATATGGAAGATAAACAGCCGCTGTACCGTAGGTATCCGAAAAAATACGGCGTCGTAAAAAGGCACCGTGTGGATTCTAGCTAAGTGCTCCCCTCTGATTTTTCGTTCGGTTTCACCTCTTATTTGTACGAATAAACATGTCATTTGCTTTGTGTTGAGCTGAGAATATAATTAAAATGTTTTGGAAATGTTTTGTTTGGTCGCAATATAATGGTCTCATAATACTTTTATTTTCGTTTGAATGATTTATGATTCGTAAGCGTTTCAACAAACATATGTACCTACATCGGAATCGTTTAACGTTCACCAAACAATCTGTTTGTAAAACAAATCAAACACGATTACATATGTAAGCGATGTTTAAAAAAGAACTTCGCTTCCAAGTCCATAATAATCAAATTACTTGCTTAGCAAAACTTTTTATTCATTTTTAAGCGTGTCCCGTAATGAAAAAGGAAGTTATTGAACTACTGCACAAAATTTTGACATTCTTAATTGATGGCGAAATGTTTAGAACATCGCCTCTGTTCGTAGATGTAGCGTTTTAGATTATCCATGAAGGAATATCATGTCTTTGTGTAAAATTATTCCATATATTTCACAGCTATCCTTTAGAAGGGATGCAAAGTTTGAGGCGTGGCAGGGTTTAAAAATATTACACATACTGTTGAAACATTACAACACTGTTTTATCGAGACAAACATGGTTCTTAACAACGGCTTATGGTAGCTTCCATGTGACATATGTACCATAGACACTTGAAAAAACCTTAGACTTAGATCAAAATTTGCTTGAATCCTATAGACATAAGTCTGGTCTGGACGTGAACTCGTATAGAAAATCAGTGTGGTCGGTTTTGTGCCAAATGAGTGTATTTAATTGGATGAAACAAATGAATGGCAATTTTTCTGATTTCATCAAGTATAGTGAAATAATGAAGTTGTTCTAATTGTCTAATAAAAATAAAGTCTTATCCCAATTAATGTAGGACTATAATTGTATTGATTGGCTATAACCGATTTTTTAAAATCAATTTTTAAAGCTGTTGGACTGCCTCGTTAGTCGAGTGATTGCAAGAGTAACTGCCGATCGGGAGTTCTTGGGTTCAAATCCTAGGTTGGTTACTATTGGATTTTTCTAACTTAGAATTTCTAGTAGTGACTCGGACTCAGGATCTGTGCGCGGTGTATGGTAATAAGCTCACCATCTATTCCATTGGACGTAAAAGTAAATGGTGAAGCATGGAAGTGTACAGTGACTCATCAGCCTACCTCATTGGGGATTACAGGCGTAATGTTAGGTTTCACTCTGAAGCGACGTTAAAGCTTCTGAGTTGTTACCTAGAGAAACTAACAAGACGCGTGAGATATTTTCTGTGATTTATCCAAGACTTTTGGTTGTGTCCAGCACGAAACCTCAACCGAGAAACAGTCGAGTATCTGACGTCATACATAAGGATTCAGAGGGTTGAAGAGAACAGTAAAAAGTCGTTTGGTTTGTTTGTATTCCGCAGGGTTCTATATTGTGTCCATGTCTATTTCAGGTTTGTCTTATAGATTGTCTGTACGTAATAGAATATAAATGTGTGATAGCTTTGCTTATTGATGATAAGTACATCATTTGAAATTAATATAATGCACAAGATGTTAATAACTACTATTTCAGTATGTCACTGTGCTTTTTTCTAACTATATACATATGTTCAAGCCATTTGGAGTCCGGTAATTTTAGAACTGTAAGGAAGTTGATATTTTTACAAAATAAAACCTGTTTTTGGTCGCTTATTAACGTAACATAACGTAACTTCACTCCTGCAATCCTTTTTTGGTCGCTCATTCTTGGTCCAAAATCACGCTCTTAACAAATTAACTTCTTGTAGATACTCTTGTGAGCAGGACGACGCGTTTCACTTAATTGTTTCTGCTAGAGACTGCGAAAGAGTGGGACTTGTCGGCCATTTGTCTGTGTCTATTTTCCCCGATTCATGTATCGTGGAACTTTTCAAGACAAGAGTGAATTGGTACTTTATAAGCGAGCGTAATCCTAGGCTGCATCTCCCTTTCCATCAGGTGAGATTGCATTTACGCCCGAACCTACTGCTAATTTTTTCTTTTAAGTTTTTCTCTTGCTGTACCTTATAAATACGCAATATAATGACCGGGAAAGTATATGGAAGGAAATATCTATTTTAATGTTATGTTCACATTTATTATTTGTGTTTCTTGTAGCTTATGGTGAAGTGGAAATCTTGCACTTAAATTAAAATTTAGGTCAACTATATGATTTCATAAATGAAAAGCGTTCTGCGAATTTAATGTTCAGTGCGATTAATATTTATATAATTCAGAAGTCGCCATAATTACATTATTGAGACGGACTTCTTCTAGCTCGAATATTCTCCAAGAAAAAATGTTCATGAAAGGAACCAATATTTCATAACATACTTTCGTATGTGGTCAACGAGCTCATTTGTTTCTCACATAACTGCCATCAATTCTGTGACACCTCATCAGTCGAGCTATGCTGGATCTATCCGTTGGAGATAAAACGCAGTAACCGTTTATATTTTTTTTAGGGACGAAGAGTTTCCGCTGTTTTCTTTATTCGATTTTTCTGGCATGGTTTTTATGTATTATTATCCATACAAAAGCAAAATACATATTATATTTAGAATTTAAAATGTATGGCGGTGTTTGAGACATTAGATTTCTACCAATTACGGGGGAAAAGTATGGTATTAGCGACGTGAGAGATTATGGCGCTGAAAATAACACCTCGAAGTCCATTTGCAGTAACAGATCAGAAAAGATTTATTAAAGGAATCAGTTCCGAAGACTGAGATATAAATATAAATACTTCTATTGGCTATTTGTGAAGATTATGTTTGAAGGTATCCAATAAATTGTCTAATATAAACGGATAAATGCGAAATAAAATATGTAAAGTTGTTGAGGTTGGTGATTTGGATACCTACTTCGTTTTAACTACTCAACTCATTTGTACGGAAATCGTGTGATTGAGAAAGCTGCTCCTCAATTAGATTCCGCATTGGGCGGTAAATTTATTACATTTAATAGCGTAAAACATTACTACTACCATATATAACAACAGGAAACTGAAACAATTGGTACCGGTGCCATGCTACTAAGCAATATTACTGCCCTAATTTGTAGGTCTTGACCAGCCAAGAAAATATATTTCGCTAACTACCGAAAAGTGCTGAATCGGCGCGATCTCGTAAGTCAACGTCTTGACCAGGCGGTAACCATCTACTAAATGTGCGCCAATTATCCTTAAACCCTCTTCAGCGGAATTTGATCAACTAAGTGTTTGGTCTCTATAAAAAGTTCGAATACTTGCCATGCTTACAGATTAAATAATAATATACAGGAGTATATACTCTGATTTCAGCTTATTTATACATGTAAAATTATTTCACTTCTTGCTTCTCAAAATTCATTCATCATTCAATTCATAAATTAAACTTTCTGTTTTTATAGTACTCGTAAATATGGTACATGCAAATAATCTTTTTAATACATAAGGTATTAAAAATATATTTGAACAATTAAGGTTAAACGATGAAAAGTGGAAATGAAATAGTTATTATAATTAACTTTTTGGGGATATTAAATTATGTTTTAAATAAAAAACATGTTATCGAAATTTACAGTTTTCAAACCGATTTGCAAATAATCTAAGTCTACCGTTCTAATTTTTCAGTACATTTTTCCATCATATAATTTCTTATTTTTTGTACATCCATCATATAGGTAATAATCATTTGTTGGGGTGTAAAGTAGTAGGTACGTAGTCTTCACAAATATTTATAGTACAAACAGGAAATAATGCTGTATTTCTTTTAAAATATTTCATCACATTTGTATTCTTCTATATTTTCCGAAATGAAAGTAACAGCTCAACGCTATAACTGTTGAGGTGATTTTCGGCAGTCGAAATATTCGTGTGAAATTCCCGGGGTGAAACTGCAATTTCCTGTAATCGAGGATAGCAGTGTCCTAGCATGTGACGACCATTCCGCTTTTGATAGGGTATTCGAATCGAACGTTCGTTATTTAATTTTAAATTTGACTAAACTTTTGTTTGTAAAATATTATTCAACTGGTTCGTTAATCCAGTTTGTAAAACTGACTGCTGAGCCAAGAATTATGGGTTTGTGACTTATTCGGGGTAAATATTTGTATGATGTGCACAAATATTATATACAGTATATAAAGATATGTTTAGGTATTTGGGCTTCAATTCACAATAAATATATAATTACGCTTCAGAAACAGTGAAGCGAACTTTGGAATATACGGAAAACAACCTTGCACAGAAAATTTAACGTTTAACAATTAGGTAAATACTTTTGACTTCCTGTTGTTTAAAGTTTAACATCTTTAACTTTGGAAGTATAATCCGTCTTGTTCATTAATGAATAATAAACAATGTTTCATAAAAAACATGATTAATAATTAAGTGCAGCGATATAGCTTATTATATTTTGGTTAGGATTTCGATAATTTTAATTAAGGCTTAAGTATTATCGGTTTACGAAATATTCCACTAAAATTGTAGCACTAACCTCAATTTCCTGTAAAAGAGGATCGCTTAGTGTATTGAAATGCAGCCATCGTTTTATATTGGGTATATGAACGCTTGTGTGATATAAACAGATACAATGATTTATTTCTTCTAATGTCAGTAAGAATACCACCACCACCTGTATGAACCATACCTACCTACCACCTGTATGAACAATCAAAGTGAGCAATAACGTTTACAAGACAACGCAACCAAGTCTTGTCTCCCTGTCCAATCTTATACTAATCATTGTACCTATGTACATAATTAATTAAAGTGACAGGTAAGATGACATTGATAGTGACATTAAATGGATTACGTTAACACAAGCCAATACTAATATTAAAACAATTTATTTTAAAAATTAAATATGTACTATAGCTTAAGTAGTAAATATTACTATGAATAGTCTTTTATCAATTAGTTTATCTGCTTAATAATCTATATCAATATAAAGAGGTAAGGACGACTTTCATGGTCAAATGATGGGAATCCCATACATTATTTAATAAAAGATCCGGTATATGATAATTCTACTGACTTTTAGTATTTTGAATCATCGTCAATTGTTTTTGATATGATCCATGAAAACGTAAACTATGTAACTTTTTCAGCATAATAATATTGTTATCAGTCGTTTTGACATACTCGTATATAATAATATGTATATGTTAATTAGGGTTGAATAATAAACAACCATTAAAAAAGCATAGAAAAATGACGGTTTTTATTTCAGGGCTATTTTTTGCAGATGACAATTTCCATTTAGGTATAATTTCATTAAAATTATTAAAACAATATGAACCGTGCCTAAAGAATATGTTATTCAGAACATTTTTTACCCGAGTTGTTAAACAAAAACGATGTCACCATTAATTGCATCAGAAAAACAATAGACTCTCAAATAAATTAGATCCTGTATTTGTTATACGGCAAATAAGAGAGGGCAAATTTAAATAGAGAAGCGTCAACCCTCAACTCAGGACTCGTCACGTTCCAAGATGGCGGCCGAGCCACTTGGAGCGGGAAACGTGACGGGAGCTTAGGCACTATATTAAATATATTTTTTCTTCAATTTTACGTTTCAAACTTTCCAATTATAAAGAAAATTAATAATAAGATAAATAGTTATATAATATACTTGTCTTCTAGTATTGGGCTTGGAATAAATTCATATTATTTATAGTTCACATTATTAATTTATGGTTTGCCATATTTTTCTAGATTGCTATTATTTGCAAGCCGGACTCAAGCTTCTAACTACAAAGTTTTCATATTTCCAACTGGCTAAATTAACTGAAAATATTTTTATCTCTATATGTGCATAATTACATGTTAGCAAGTAGTAGTAATAATAATAATTATAGGTAGCCAATATGTATTGAAATTGAAAAGTAAAGACAATTTGTACCACAATCGCACATTGTATTGGTTTGTCGAACTTTGCGGAGCTAGAAAAGTAGAGTTTTAAACTTTTAAACCAGGACAAATTTGAAGTTACGTAAAGGTTAAGATTCTGTATGCCTGGTTGCTCTGTATGACGTGTTATTTCAACTAATGTATATAGTCCAATTGGATTTGTAAAAAAAATTAACTTACGGGAAATGTGACAAGTCTACGAAGTAATATGTGAAAAGGAACGTTTTAACCTCATAATCATTAACCTATTTTTTCTTGTTATTAGGGGGAACGGAACACAATGTTATTTATTATTATTATATCGTCACGCTATGTTTCTTACGGGGACATGAAATGAAGAAAACCAAGTGCGAACATGGAATGTTATTTCTTACATTAACTTTTATTTTGTAACTTTAATCAGACATATAATGACTTTTATATTCTTTTGGTTTTTGAGAGAGCCTCCGGCTGACCCTTCCATCAGCTACTGTGTACAATGAAAATTAAATTATTGCAAGTCAATACATAAATAATATTATCATATAGTCACCTTTTCAAATAATGGTACAAAAAGTGTGCGATTTAATAATTTCCAAGTAAATAAGTCACAATAATATTTAAAATATATTGACCCAGTTTAAGGTACACGATGAGCCGATAAAAAACAACATATTATGTAACATTAATGTGCATAAATACCTACATGGCTATCCGGTGTCGATGATATGAATACATATGAAAAAGTGAAGAAATTTACGCGTATTTTCGCGTTGTTTTTATTATCGCGTTCCTTTGTTATTGTTATTTGAGACGAGCAACAAATAACAGGGCGAATAGAACAAAACCCCCGGGGTC
>DWDT01004672.1:0-11041 GCA_018245595.1 Microceris scylla
TGCAGAACACTCC
The DNA here is from genome assembly GCA_018245595.1 of Microceris scylla. Taxonomy (NCBI): domain Eukaryota; kingdom Metazoa; phylum Arthropoda; class Insecta; order Lepidoptera; family Hesperiidae; genus Microceris; species Microceris scylla. Next base: position 14 of record DWDT01004672.1, read on the forward strand.
CACGTTTCACCAGTTACGTTAAGTCCCATGGAATAGGTGGTGAGCCTATTGCCATACACCGGGCGCATATCCAGACTCCGAACCACTACTAGAAAATCTAAATTAGAAAATTTTGTAGTGTTCGACCCGGGACCTTCCGATCGGCAGTCGCACATGCAACCAACACGACCAACGAGGCAGTCAAATTGTTAATGATATAACGTTATTGATGTGTAAAATTCTATACGTTACATATAGCGAAGACTGAAGACTGTGACGTAAATACAATCATGCCATAAAATACAAAGCAACGGGCAGCAAATGAGCGTAGAGGCGAACGGTCCCATAATATTATAATGAGCGGTTAAACCTTCGCACTTCAAATCCTAACTACTCGACGATCAATCCGGACATTTATTAGTGACATTATAAAGAGTTTTAAAGCCTAACGCACACTAAAAGTTATAGCAGCCACGATGGTCGTCAATGCGAAGGTTTACATGGACAGTTCGCATCGTAAGCGAGTGATTACTTAAACACGAGTCCTATATCGCTAGGCCTTAGTCTAACACTACTGGTGCGGCGCACTGCTCCCCGTGTTGATACCTAGCGCATTGAACAGTTTCGACTTTAGGTTCATGCGAGGCTCGCTCGCCTGATTCGTGCCCTATAACGAGAAAACAAAAACAAAACTCAACAAAAAAAAAATGCAAACAAAACTATAAAAAAAGCGTGTATGTATAAATCATATAATAAACGTACAGTGTGCTCGTGTGTTATGTATAATTGCATATTATGCGTATTGTGTATAATTGCGTTTTATAATAATCACATGAGAAGCGTTTCGTTTGTTTATGTGATATGAAGAGCTTCACGTTATACGAATGATGCGCTTGTGTGATGTGTATAGTTACACATGCGTGTCCCGTGCTCCTGTGCTTATGTTATTACCCAATGTACAACACAGAATGATAAAGCGAAACGAATATGTACAAACGTGAAATATATTTAAGCATTTGTACACTTACAGAATGACGCAGGTATAATTATTAGATTTCAATACTTTGAAGATTGAATATATTACTGTATATACCAAGAGTGTGATAAAAAAATCTAAGACGTGATCAGACAATCGCTTTTTATTATTCGTACAAAAATGTAATAGATCTAAGTACATGAATGTTAATTGACAATGTCTAGTATAATAAATATAATCACAATACTATGATTAATTAATATATAATGTTTATAAAACGGATGGTAACTGAAACAGACGGTATAAAAAAGACAATGAAAAATATCCAACAGTGAAATTACAAATCTTGTGTGTAATGAGCCTAACATAAATTTTCTTGCTTTGTAGGGTAGATGTATTAATAGCGTTAAACAGTTTGCCCTGTCATTAAATTCAATCCGTGATGTACCTACATTATAAGAAATACTTATAACTTCCAACGGCCACAATAAAGCATTTGTCATAAAGGTCATTTTAGAAACAAAAATGCGGCGTTCGAGTAGCAGCACAATATACAACCAAGCACGTGATAGACAGAGAAAGCTTGATACCAACATCCGTCGTAGTGGGAATGAAGGATGGCAGATATAATCTTATTTAATGAAAGAGGAAGATAGATGAATCGTAATCAGGGCGCAGATTTTCGTTTCGATAAAACGAAAGTGTAAGCCGAGCTTACTTCTATTTTAGCGGAAGTAAAGAGAGAAAAGTGGCTCGAAATCTAGTTTTAAAACTGTTTTGATTTAATATCAAAAGTACTAATTATACAATCCTATTCGCTTATAAACGGTCTTTTCCTCCCTTTCTCAGACAATAAATGAGATCAAATGATATTATATTTACTTTTACCTATCAACAATACATCGACTATTTTGTGCTAAGTATATTGAAACTGTATCTCACCAATCCGCACTGCCAGTATCTTGGTGGAGTATGTAGCACGCCTACTGTGCGCACAGTAAATATAACTTATCAATGGTGGCACGTAAAAAAGAAATTCAAATATTCCATTCGAAATTCCAAGTAAAAAAATTAACGATTAATATCGATGGAGCATTAAAAAAATTGCATATATATATAAAGATTCACTTTTCTCTGCTCGACAGTATACAGCACAGTCGTTAAAGGACACTTACATAAAACACAGTAAATCAGCAACGGAACAGAATAATTCGAATGAAAAGAAAAAAAAACAAAAGCTCAAGCGATTCCGAACACCCATTAAATATAAGCCTATTGACTTTCACACATAATATCGCTTCGGTGATCAATTTGTACAAAGACATTCCATCGACAACGACAACAGTGCAACATCGCATACCTACAGTGTTCTTGAAGACATTTACAACCACAACACATTCAAATACCGTTTAGCGTGACATCAACGAGGGTAGTTGGAAAAATATCGATATATATTCACCGTTCTTTTAAATTTAGGTTTATTAATGATGATGTTAATTATTTTAGCGCGAAAATTCATCAATTGACAACCAGTCAAAGCTTTAAATTTCGATTTTTTTCCATCAACGCCCGTTTAACCAAGTCGCTTCTCACTTTTCTCTCGCAAGAAACGTCACATGATTTAGTGTTGCCATATTGTATTAAAAATAAATGGCAATAGAATAAAATCTTCGATTACAATGTCCACGTAGCTACACAGAGCCGAATGTCTTGTTTGATTCTAAACAATAGAGAAAAAGACAAAAGATTCCACAGCCAGAAATATCGCTGAGAACGAATCAAGAAATGGAAGTTCGGATATATGTACTCAGCGAGAATCAGCTTTATTAAAAATGAAACAAAAATGGTAAGATCGGTGTGAATTTATATTGCAATATCCGTTTGTTTCGATTATTTCCCTCCTTTTATGGGGTTCTTATAGAGAAGAAGGAGGGTTGCACTAATTTTACCCCCGTCATACTCCGGCTACAACCGAAATACATAATTGAGCATACTGCATAAGTTACTTCCAATACATTTGGCAAAATAATATTACGAAAAATTGTTTTCTTTCTAGAACAATCGATCATGTGAAGCTACGTGTTACAAACGCCCGTCTACAGTGCAGCGTGTACATTCCGTGCGAGAGGGGGAGCGGGCGTGCGGGCGGGCGGGGGTCTAACCTCGTCGTGGTCGTGCAGGTCGGCGGGCGGCGCGGGCGGGCGGCCGCGAGCGCGACTCTGCTTCACGATGTCCAACGCCTAAAGTCACACGACAGCTCGCTCGCTCACATGCTCATTTATTGTAAATTCATACCACCGCATACCATGTCTATTGTACCTCCGTTGCTGCCCCGTATAATAATGCTATCCTCAATATTTGTTTTCATATATTATGCGAGTAGCGTATGACGCTACAGATCACCTGATCTCTGTAGTCACATCTTGAAAACGTTGCTAGCAATAAGGGTTCAAATAAAACCACACGCTTCATTCTCATCCCTTAATATCTATCTAGCGGACATTTCAAATCAGAAAATCTAGGACTATTAAATTGTTAATAAGCTAAGATTTGATAACATATCCTAAATTGTACAGGAAAAGATCTATTATAATTTAAGGGAGACATACTTTGTCATTGCGGCACTAAAAAAATAATATAAAATCCCACATGGTTTTATAAAATAAAATATTTATATATTTAACATTATATATTTTAATAAGCAATGAATTATTAGAAATACTAAAAAGTAGGTTTTGACGCGTCGATTGATAATATGTAGAGTACGTGCCATACTCTACATGTTTTATATAAATTCAAGAGATCATTATCGATTTAACTGATTCACATACAATGAAATTATGATTTTATTTCCCTCTTAAAGACAATTACATTTAACGTGGCTATATTAAACTCATGAGACTCTATATTGACGATAACAAGTAAATTAAATAGATGTATTTTATACTGGTTCTTAGTACACTCGTATTAATTAATGCCTATGAAATATAACATACATATAGGTAAATGATATATGTAAATCAAAGTCTCTATATTTACCAACCCATACAAGTCATTCCTATTATTTTAATTAATATCGTTATTTCTATATCCCAAATAATAGTTCGAATACAAAACAAATGGAATAAAACAAGTTTATTTTTTAATGTACTTCCATATTCATAAACGCTCGTTACCAATACATTTTATTTCTCCCCTTCTTTAGCGCATCGAGTAGAATTGAGATAGAAAGAGACACGATAGAACATCTATACAAAAAACTCCTTGAAAAGCTTAAAAAAACTCAATGTGATATATTTTAATTCAATCTAACACTGAGTATGGACTTAAAAATCATTGTTAATTATTGACAAATTGGAATTTTACAATCGAGTTTCATATGCGCAGAAGAGAAGAGTTCCAGTAGGGTTGGGGCTTACAATAGAAGAATTAAATATTGAGCGTTTATGAAAAAGAATAGAGCATTGTTTATTAAATTTCTAAATAATTAGATGCAATTAGACGTTACAAGACAAGAGTACTCTACGTTATATTATAATAAATATCCTTGATCATTCAAGAGAATAATTGAGGATGCTGCTGTTTTATCGCTCTGGTTATTTTCGCGTGACTTACTTGCGGTACGTGCTGGGGGGTGGGCAGCGTGCACAAATTCATAGAAAAAAAACAATGTTAAACTCCATGTTCATACGACAATCGAATCAAAGCGACAGTTTCAAAATCAAATGCTTACTACTAATAACGTATTGATTAATAAGTAATACGATTGCGAATGTGTAATAAATAGAAAGACATAATGTCAATATTGTGGTTGTATCAAAACTACTTTATGTAAATGCTATAATATTATAGTAAAAAAAGGAATTTCAAATGTGTAAATAAAAAAAAAACCATGTTAAATAGCGTAAACATTTTGATTGAAAGTTAGTATATAATCGTGTATTATAAAAATATTTCTATGGAACTTTTCCATAATGAAATAACTTGTTAATGTATGTCATTGTCTGTGATTATTCTTGATGTGTTGAGCGAACTCGATATTTTGTATGTATTATAGAATATAATGGTTTTGTCTTCGTAAAGAAGAATACCGTTATATATTTATACACATTAGAAATTCATATCATTGATTCATTCATTCGTTCATACATGTGAAGAGCGAAATGACGCTACTTTAGAGATAACTACACAATAGTTGAACAGACGGGGTTTACTGGGATAAAATGTATTGTGAGTACTTATTTATGTATCAAAGTGGTGTACACAAATTACATTTATTAAATGGCTAGGCAAATAGGCGGACACTCAATCTGACGGTAGGTGGTGACCGTCGGCTATAGACATTTGCAACACCACAGAGGTTACCTGCCTTGAAGGAACTTTTGACGCTACATTTAAAGAACCCCATTTTATAGCGTACCTTTAACTCCTCATACGTAATGAAGAGTGTGTTACAAAGGGATGGTGTACCAATGTTTTCAATCTATTGCCCTTTGCAGAGAGCCGCCGCCCTCTCTGTCTCACATTCGCTGCGTATTACTGTTTGTATCTCTATCTGCGTGTGTGGTGTGCGTGTGCGTGTGCGCGTACCTCCTTGCGGCTGCGCAGCGCGCAGTCCTCGAGCGTCTCGGCGGCCTCGTACTTGCCCTGGCGCCGGTACAGCGCGCCCAGGTTCTTCAGCGTCGTGGTCACGGTGGGCGAGTCCACCTGCCGCCGCGCACCGCGTTAACACACAACGTATCACATTACTGTATCGTACGCCTCTTATGCTTCATTTCCTTACGTATTCATACAATGTTTCATGACTGTATATATGAGAAAGAATTGTAATATATTGTGATCAATATATGGATAGGGTAATCATACCCAAGAGCACTGCAGCAGTTGGGCTTTAAACACTAGACCGACGAGTCAATCGATATAAGGTTAAAAGTGAATTTAAACGTGTTTTAGTTAAACTGTCGACACTCAGATACTATATGCGCACCTTGGCAGCCTTGTGCCAACCGCCGTACTCGCCGTACGGAGCGTTTTCCTTCTGCAGGTGCTTGTTCTCCTCGCGCTCCTCCGCCACCTGCCAGATCGGCTTGTTGTCACCTGCGACACAGGGAATTATATGTATTAAAATGAGAACTAATAACACTCTATTAAATTTACTTACAACACTAAATTCCACAAATTGATATTTGTACCCAGTGTAGAGAGTATATTATTATACAAAAAATAACATACTTTGTCATGCAAAAACCTAATTCAAGAAATTGTACATTAAAAATGTTTGCGATGTTGGAAAAGTTCAAAATAATTCAATATAAATGTAACATTGGTAAATAAGCGTGAAAAATATAAGATTTAAAATACTGGTAATAAAAATTTAAAAAAAAATTAAAAATTAATATAACATGTGACACAAGTCGGGAAGGTGTGACACAATTGGTGGATTCAAAGAGTATAATTTAAAAAAATAAAAAGAAACAACCAATAATAACCGATACAGAAATTCGAATTAGGAACAGGAAGTCTATTATCTACGTCCTTTCCTACCTGTGCCACACTTGAAACATATTCCAAACTTGTGTCACTCACCTATTCGTACCAGTATACGTATATAACACGTACACCCCTCGCACGTAATACAAAGGGTAAACAAACTGAATCAAAAGAAACAAAAAAAAAAGAATACATAAAATACTTTACAATAACTATTTAATATAGCATTCATAAAATAAACCGACAAATGATTGAACATAATTCTAACATTATTCAACAAAACAATCTGGTAAGATACAGTGTAAATATTGATTCATATAAAAATAAATGACGACCGCGTTGCGCCAGTCGACGAAGCCTCTCAAACTATAGCAACAAAAGCCTTAATAGCACAAGATAACTTAAAAACTAATGTTTATGCGAGACTGTATTTTTTCACTTTACTTTGGCAACAAACAATTCAGATACATAGTGTAATTAAAATAGATTTTTCTTAGGTGTGAAAGCAACACAAAAAAATAATAAATATAAGGCAATATTTTCTTATATTAATTAAGGTGCAAATGTCCCGGCCTCGAAGCAATACTTGCACACTATTTATTGCCATTGAAAAATCCTACAGAAATGCCTGCTATAACACATCCGTACACGATATGCTGGCGTTGTTAGGCTGCATTTATACTAATGTGTTACAAAGTACTTGTAAAGATATACTGATATGAACATATAATATTACAGGATGGACCAATTCGAGCTCCAAAGAAAACTCTTTAAGTTTTCTTTACCGACACGTTCTGTCTTTAGTTCTGCCTTAAATATTATGAGCTTTATAAAAAAAACATTTCCCTTTTAACGATTCCTTACGATGTATGCACTGGCAACATCATGATGCAATGACAGCTAAGGCAGGGTGAAGTGATCGTTTTAAAGAGGTAAAATATATTGCGTAAACTTAAGCTCGAGCTACGTTTTTTATACACCTGTATTTCCCTAATTTGAAATATACTTTTTTAATCTACATTATTCTTATTATAACAATCGTCCAATTTCCTTTTACACTGCAAAAGGCAATAGAGACTGCTATGTATATTTTATAAACATGAACTTGATTGAATGAAACGCTAGCTCCAACGTCAAGGTTCCAATTAATATACATATATGTATCATACTTCACATTATAAATAAATCTAAAATAAAATCTTGACTGTCAACTTCATTGGAATCTTTGTAAATTTAATTTAAAAAAAAATTACACGTTTATTTTCTCACTGCGATTTTCGACGATTTAATCTAAGGCACTTAACAAATTCCTAGCTCATTTTAACAATAGCCTATAAATATATAAACAGTATATACTTAGTTCTATAAATAAGCAAGAATATTTTTCTATCATTTTTTTAAGTTCTACACAAAAAAAAATACCATTGGAGTCGTATGTAATAAAAAATGGAACCAAAAACGATTTAACAAAATAAAAATAATGCGTTATCACTGGTTTTAACACTTCATCATTGATAAATATTATATAAAAAAAATTGTCTATGACTGACTATCAATTCTGAATGTGTACATTTTAAACTAATATGTGAGTTAGTCAAATGTTTAAATATCATACCATATAAAATTTTACATTATTAATCATATTCAGGTCCAAAGGCAAGAACAAACACACTAAATCTAAGAAGAAACAAATAACATTCGAGTATTCACCAAATGCAAAATAAGAGATCTCCGGGAAGGAACAGACACACCACTGTCACATAGAAAGTTATAATACACAGCTAACTTAACTAAATCATGCATTTTTTTGTCATTTAACTTTATTTCACTAGCCACTATTTACAAAACACAATGTAATGGTTATAATATCTCTTATATAAACTTCATCATCAAAATCCTAAAAGCATAATAAATTCAAAATGGTACATTGTATAAATAGATTAATATATTAAATTGTATCAATAAATAATTTTCCATTGTCACTTAAGTTAGCTGCTAATAGGATTTTGTGCTTTGGCCTTTATTCACTTGTATTTTTTACTTTAAATCCACCACCTTTACGGAGTAGATGAATGACAAAATAAATCTTATAATCAATCATACAATGTTAGAGATATGTTGTAAAGTATGACTTATTTTCACGAACCTAAGAATAATATTCATAGTCTTCAGAATCATAAACAACTGTTCGTTTTTATGTAACCAATGTGACAAATGAAACAAAAAACGATTAATGACCAGTGTTGCTGCCGACTAACATAACATATGAAAACAAAAACAGAAACCTGTACTTAGTCCAACTGTATGGAAAAGAATTCACATTATGTGAAAATTTACAGAATTATATGTAATAATATATATGAAATAAACACAATGGTGTATGTCAATGTAATTAGTTTACATTTAGACTATATTTATAGAGGCTGTGTAAATCTCCATTGGTCTGGGTGTATATGAAAATAAAAAAATGAATCTAGAACGATAGATAATAATAATTGTCATTCATCTACCTGACACTGATAAAATGTGTTGACAACAGATATAATAACAGTTTGAGCTGAACAGTCAATAGTAAAAAAATATATGTTTGAATAGGAATGTAGACATTGCACTTCTCCTGACAGGGTTAGTCCGAAGACATTAGAATACGTGCGGGGTTGTTTTGTTATTTTTTGGGTTTTTTTAGTGACGCTATATACTCTGAAACGGTAAACAAAAACAATAATGAAAAGCGGGCAAAGTAGAAAATAAAATTTTACATACAAAAATAATATATAATAGATAGCAATCTCCCATTCCATAATGCAATAAACAAAAAATATACCAGATGAATTGCAAAAATTAAACCGATATTCAGTACAATTAATGTGTAAATCGCAATTTTAAAAAACTAATACTAAGCACGAAAATTGCACGGGTTTTGAATTCAAAGTAAAAAATATTCTTTAATAATATTCATGTGTTTTCAATCTGTTGCCTCCCCTTAGTGTAAACAGATATTATGCTCTGGCGTAATCACTTTAAACATGACATTATCACATTGATAATTTTGTGGCCAAATTACATGAATCATAGAACAATTAAAAGCTAATGAAAAAACCTAGCGTTAATTTGTAACTATCTATCACAGACGCGAAACACAATTACTTCACCCTAAATACATAAATATCCCTTTCCATAAGAAATATCTACGGATTATCACTTCTATATAGAAAATCATAAAGCAAGCCATTCTACGTCCCAATATGTATGATAAATATTAGTATCCTTTAAATTATTATCACCTAAGTGTCTAATTAGTAAATGGAATGATATCAAAAATGCTTAATGTTTATAACCGAATTCAAGTAACCTGAGATTCACATTAAGATTCTACGTGTCGTATGTGAAAAGGAAAGACAGGGACAACCTAGACACAAGACAGGATACAGGATGTTAAACGTCGACCTTGGTGTACGACAGTCGAATAATAAGCAACGTCTCACATCCACGGTCCCGCTATCTATTCCCGCTATAGGTTGCTACGGATAGGACCATAGACACATAGATGCGTCATAGTCAATCATTCGTCATTCGGCTTGTCAACTGGTGCCTGGACTGGTCGTCACAAACAGAGCTATAATATATATAGTACATATTTTTCTTACATCGTCAACATAGATTGTAGACTGCCTCGTTGGTTAAGTGGTTGCAAGCGCGACTGCCGATCTAGAGGTCCGGGGTTCACATCCCGAGTCGGGTACTACTGGATTTTTCTAATTTAGTATTTCTTCTAATTTAGTATTTTTCTAATTTAATATTTTTCTGATTTAGTATTTTTCTAATTTAGTATTTCTGGATCTGTGCCTGGTGTATAGCAATAGGCTCACCACCTATTCCATGGACCGTAAACATAACTGGTGAAACGTAAAAGTGTACTGCACTCTTCTACCTCTTCGTGGAATACAGGTCTGATGTTACGTCAAAATATGTGAACTGAATCCGTCATATTTACGACAGAGCAAATCATACTGCGGTATAGCAAGACATATAAATTATAGCACAACTACCATTTATGATAGCTTGCTATCAAATTATAGTACAACACGTTAACATAGATTACAGCTCCATGTGTGACGACCGTAATTGGACCTACTTATGCAAACCAGAATCAACCCACACAATGACAGTTTTGAGAATAAGCCTTGATGATTTTCAAACATATCATATTTGTATACATAGAACAAATTGTTTTGTGCAAAATTGTAAAAAGATTTTATTAAAAATAACCTAAAATTTTACAGTATACAAAAATTTTGACAAAGATGGCTTTTTCTGAAAAATGTCATGGTGTGGGTTGATTCTGTTTAGCATAAGTAGGTCCAATTGAAGTACAGGTGATGGAATAGTGTGGATTTCCGAGTAGCGGTTGGGTAGTGAGTGAGTAAGTGTGAGCGGGTGTGAGCGGGTGCGCGCGCTAGGCGCAGAGGTAGTAGCGCAGCACGGCGAGCGAGAGGCGCACGAGTAGCACAAGCAGCAGCTTACCGTCGATGGTCCCGAACTCCCGCTCGTGCGCGCGCGTCAGCACCTGCTTTCCATTCTAC
>DWDT01004673.1:0-11040 GCA_018245595.1 Microceris scylla
TCATTGATGAAATGATTTTAAATAACATCGATTTCCTGTTGCATATATTCACCCCCAATGGAAATCATTTTATACTACCTTTTTCCAACCCCAACTCTTCACTTCATCAATGTTATTTAAAAATATTATTACAATTGACCTATTTCTTTTTCTATTTAAGTAAAAGTTTATTTACTTTTCCCGTGGAATACAAGTTCCCTTCCCAAACTTTTGCATTAAAGGAACGTTAAACTGAAGACCGAGAAAGCGGGAAGGGGAGAACGAACGGGAAAAAAACTTGGCAACATCGGACCCAACTTTGATTTGTAATTCATGAATATCATTAACAAGTTGTGGCGAGTTTAATCGAGTTTCCGTGTCGTCTTGTTGCTGGATGTCCGGACTCTTTATACACTGTGATGACGAACGTCGGAAGTTCTTTAGAGTTTTATAATTATATATATTCATTCTAAGATTTCTTGACAGATATCTATATGTACGTAAACATTTGCGCCCCCATACATTTGTTACTACATAAATTTGAAAATAAAATAGACATTTCTCGGCGGTAATAAATGTGTACTTTTATTACCTTTTATGTCTTTCATTAAAATATTAGATTCATGTCCAACAATGAAACAAGTGAAGCGGTTACTGTGATGATGATGATGGTGATGAAGGAGGTGATGATGACTCTCATAGAAAAAGTTGCATGATAACATATAGGTTAATTAATGGACGTTAAATACGTCGATGCTGTTTCATCTGTGAGACCATAATTCTATCAGTTATTTTCAGTCATAAATGTGTCACTAACATATTCTTTAGAGGAACCATGATTAATTATCTTTTATAACTCGTTTTTTCTTTTACAACGTTTGTTTTATAAAAGACAAAATTGTTATACGACTGTCCATTTTATTACAGTTCAATCATACAGAAGACAGTTCATGAAATATTATGTAAATGGTCTCTGCAACTTCCAAGTTTCATTGCACAGATGAATTTCATTAAAACTTTAAATAACTTTGATAGAGTTCCAGTGTCCTCTTATTGCGGGATGTTTGGAAATGTTCCACGATTTCCAATTATTAAAAATATGGCTTTTTCATATAAAAATGAAATTCAAAATTATGTTTTAAAATAATAACGCTCATTCGCTAATTGAGAAAATAAGTAGCTCTGTTCAAATATGACATCGTTAATGTAAGAAGTACAGTACGTCTGTTAGCATGTAAATATTTGGCATTTGATGCTTTCTGCTTACCTGCAAGGGACCCGGCGTGGCGATAAACAACAATAATAATAAAGTAGTTAATTTACTAATTTTATACTTTAGTAGGTACGCGTCGTTCCGTTATTATGATATTAACAAACTTGATCGGTCATTGTATATACTCAGTATGTGTACTAGTAACATACATAGTACATGTAACTATTATATGGGACACTGCAGCGAATACTATAAACCTATAGTAAATATATACTCGTACTTCGAATACTATGTACTTCGAACTACAGTCAGCCGGATTGGTAGTTGTGATCCAGTAGGAAAACCAAATTTAAAATCAGAATCGGAAACTGTGCCAGAGTCTCCAGCCGGAACATTAGAACAAAAATAAAGAAAACAAAATAATTTATACCGTCCACTTTTACGTCGTTATATTACAAGAATGTCCATAGCTAAAAAGAAAAATCTAAAATATGGAATAAAATCGTCAGGAATCTTGGATCGATGCAAGAGAATTCCAAAACAGACGCTATAGTGTTTAAGGCTTTTATTCATTGCCAATCTCGTATTATCTCTGTTTTGTCATAGTAAATACGGTTGGTAATTGATTGAACCCCTATCTGTAAAATAAGCAACAATATAGCATACAGTAACATTATTAATACCAACATTATAGAGTGTAAAATAGGCATCTTATGACGCGGTCACGGTCAAGATCCCATATTTACTTCGTATCTTTTGTTTATCACGACCACCCTGGAGAAGGAACAATAGTAGCGTTTGGGTTGAAAAGCGCCATTGTTCCATTGAAGTAATCTCTAATAAGTATCACTTTCTGCGGCATCCAGTACAATATTGTTTAGTATTTTGTTGAGGTCATGTAATAATGAGGCCCACGGTCCTAACTTGTGTTAAATGGTTATGGTTTAGTGGGTTGATAATATAATTAGATCATATGAACATATGTTGATAATATAATTTGATCGTATGTATGTAATGCCTTTTGGTATTTATGTCGTTTTTACGGTAGGCAACATTGGTGAAAGGCTAATTGCTTAGAATTCTACTTTTCATTATCAAAATATTTCATACTGCACTAGTTTCAGGTTTGTGGCTTATAAATGTATCTCCAATTTTAGAAGCCTCTGGTTCTAATTCCGGGTATGTTTTGAGTATGTAGGTGTATTGAACGCGTTACATAAAGCGTATGAAGACTGACAACATACACACAATCTACCTGACATTGACAGTATGAGCGTAGACAATGAACGATTTTTTTATGCAGATATTTCAATGTGTTTGTTATTCGTATCATAGAAAGTTTTAGCTTTCTACACCCCCTCTCTAATTAAAAGGTAACTATACTATATCTCACTCCCCACTTAATCCGCGCAAAATTTGAATAGAAGGATATACAGATTTCCCATATTAATATCGATAATGCTTTTCATAGCCGTAGAGCAAAATTATATGTTGTGAGTACCGTACATACAAGCATACACACATTTAAATTAGTAAGATATGCAAACGGGGATGTAATGCAATTTATTTATCTTATATTTGCCTACTGGAAATCGAACCTGAAATCCTCCACGTGGCATACTGGTAACGCAACCATGTCAAATTGGTCATAGCGCAAATAGACAAGATGGCCGTGACTGGTGACTTACTAAATTTAAAAAAAAGTTGACGACATCTTACTATTTGAAAAATTCACTTCTATGTTTAAAAATGCGAATGTTTTTTCAAAAATGGAACGAGTACTCTAAAACGTTTCGCTGACACGCCGTTTTACGAGGTTGTCGCTTTTATCGTCGACGCGTGTTCTGCGCGGCCGACGCGGACGTGTTGGCTGCGTGATGTTAAAATGTATCGGGAAAACAAATATTACTTTTACATTTCAATCACACGTACGTCTTGTTTTAAATAAAGCGTGTTTATAATGGGTAGGTACATATCATTATTTTAAAAGGTTTGCAAACGCCAGTTCTCCAAAAAGCGAAAAATAAATAACCACGACAATATTTATAATTTTAATATTATTAGGATGGCGGATGATTGACGTCATATATGCTAATTAGGATCAAACAATTCGTCTTGTTTGTGTCATTAATAATTACTTTTGCGTCATTAAAATACACAACCAGTCACCTAAGAAAACTTTAATTTTTTCAAGAAAAAATTGGTAGGTCCTTTAGTTTATTTCTACATTATTCACTTTATATTTGGACAAGTTTAGTACTATCCGACTTTTCATATTGAAATATGACATATCACACACGAATAGCGGGCTAAACTACCTCTGAGCGTAGTACTTATATAAATAAAAAACGCCTTTTATCCGTAAGGACCAAAGTCGTATAGCATCTAAACAAAGTGAGAGCAGTACGCTAGTACCGAATACAGCCGCTAGTTGGCGCTGTTCACGGCAATTGGGTTTTGTAAACGAGAGGTTTTCGCGGTCAATTGGTCTTTATGAAGCAGCGCAATATGGACGTTGGGAAATTAATTTTGTACTGAATATTGAAATAAAATTTTATGGTGCGTCAGACACCGTTTCACCATTAAATCCATATAGATATTAAAGAATATTGGTCCGTTAATTCACCATTTATTACGTGAATCAATTCACGAAATAATTGGTCCTGATTTTTCCCATTTAGCGCTCATGAATTCGTACAGAACGCGAGTTTGAAATTCGCTAATCGCTTTAATGAATTCCAAATTTAAATGACTATGTTTTGCTTCAGATATTTGTGTGATTTTAGCGTAGTAATGCCTATGTTTACTCTCAATTCAAGTGCTAAAAATTGATTAAAACATATCTCAATAATATAACAAGAAACGGGAAATAAAACAAAGAAAACAATTCAAAAATGCACAGTTAGCCATGTACCTGTTAGATATATCCAAGTTATACATATTTTACAATATGTTTGATATATTCATGGTTGCTAAAGCTGGCCTGCGTTAATGAAGACTGAAGGAAGTAGAAGAAGATCACCAGAAACATTCAGAAGGAGGGGAAAAATATTTGCTACTTAATGCTCTTCGTCTACCCCGTAAGGGATTATCGTGATAACTAAGTCTCAGCATAATATATGAAACTCCCTCATAAATATATCCCTACATTTTTGCGACACTAATTTCAGAAAGTTATGACTTTTTACCGAAACCAGACGAAAGCAAATTGAAATACCTGTATTCTGATTTTACATTTCTGTAATGCATACGGAATAGTGTTCAAATGAAACATAACAACGTGTATGATATTTTTAGAATGATTTCTAAAATTATGGACGTTAGGTGCCTGTCGCGGATTTTCGCTATCATCCCGGCTGATTAGCAAAAAATGCTATTTGGTTTTAAATCCGGCCTGGGTTATCAATAATGAAATATAAAAAAAAATTATTTATAATATTTATGATTAACAACATTGAAATTCACTAATATAAATCAATATTATGTATATATTTTATTAATATCGACATACTTTAATATATTTTGGATGTAAAAACAAAACAAAATTATATAGTTGTTGGCATAAAAAAGACAAAACTACATGATTAGGATTTAATGAAATTTTTTGAAACGAATGATAGATCTACGACTAAATATTTCCTTAAAGCCTCAATATGCATCAGACTTCCGCCCTCCCATTCCTCGTCACATCTCGTTTTGACGCAAATTAAATAATGATTTAATATCGAGATGTCGCGACGGATTTTTTTAAAATCCAAGTGCTTAAATCCCAATAAACAGAGATAGACGACAGGAGTCAATGCTTGGATTGAATATTTACTTATTGACATTCCTGTAAGAGTTTTGATTCTGAGTAGATATTATTAATTAATTGTTTGGATGTTGTCTGATTATTTATTTTAAAATTAGCAGACTATTTTTGGTTATGTACACCCCACTGCTGGCAAAGCTATCTCTTCAAATCTTACAACTATCTCTATCCAATGTTGTTTCCGCTATGCATGTCCCGCAGTTCCACTCCATCCGGTCATTTGATGATGGTCTTGATATTATTAAAAATCTAGTCACCTTAATTCTGGTCACTTTAATTATTTCACTTTAAAATATTCAACGTACCTTTAATTATTATTTCACTTTAAAATATTCAACGTAACATCACGCCTGTAATCCACGAAGGGGTAGGCAGATGACTCCCACATTTCACCAGTTATTTTTACGTTCCATGAAATATGTGCTGAGCTTTTAAAATAGTTAGAATATGTCATTAGTGCACCAGACGTTATATTTCGGCTGCAGTGAAATCTCATCTCGGCACAAATCAAATATACGAGTAACGGGAAGACGTGGCTGCTACACATTCGGACCAAATGTATCATCAATTTGCTTTTAATAACTTGGCATATATTGGAGTTTCTATACTAATAATATCTTTATATTTATCTGTGAAAGGAAATCGTTGTACCACTTGTAAGTTTATTATTCTTACTGGCACTTTATCCTTATCTATATTAGAATTATTATCCGAGTTATTATTTTCATTTATTACATCTCTTTTTTCTGTATTTTTGCCTTTATGTTTTTCATGTCTACTATTTCCTAAGGGTTGACTGGTGGAGGATGTCACTAGACATTAAGTTCGCCCTTTGTTATGGTTGCTTATGGTGTACTATTATGACTTTCAGATAAGTTATTGATAAAATGTTCAAAATGTTATCCCCTACTCCATTCGACGTTTAACATAACAGGTGAAATGTAGGAGTGTCCTACACTCTATGGTCAACTAGTTGGAGAAAATACAGGCGTGATGTTATGTGGAGTTATTCGAAATAGCTCTATTATAAGGGTTGCTTTTCGGTTCTCATATATCACTGACAGTGAAATATTAAGCCCCTGTCTTATTCCCATGTTAGCCCTGCCACGCCTGCCAAGAAAATGTCCCATGAATGCATTTCAGGCATTTGTCATTTCAGAACATTCTATTTACTGAGTAAATAACTTGATAAAAATCTTCGAACGATTCGTTGAAAGATAGATGCAATTCTATTTTTAGTAGGATATCGTCTACAAGTCTTTCATCATCATCTTATCCTCAGAACTGAGGGTAATGAACATCAAAAGCGACATTGTATCTGGTTAGATTGGCTCTGCGTTTTAGAGGTGGTTGAATCTAAATTGGATGCATCCAATGGATTGGCACCCCGCCTCTATTCATACTTCTTATCATTTGTCTTACTAGTATAAGCTTTTCCAAACTATGAAATTCTTGACGGTGATAGGCAGACAATATTCAAATGTAGCTCTCGTGTCTGTTCTAACGCAAGTATTTTTTATTACATCATCACGCTAGGTTCCTTAGGATTAGGCAGACTGCACCAGGTGCCAAGTATTTCTATCCTCAAAGAATTGACATGATATTTTTAAATTCGTAATTCTCTTTGTACACGGACACCAGGTTTGAAGGTTTCTGACTCCATTGCACATCAGACAGTATCTGACTTATTTGGTTACGATAGGTGAACAATGGTTTCAGTCATATTTATCCGATTATGTTAAATAATATGCAAGGAATCACCATTTTTATAGACCATTATTCGTGGTCCAGATTTAGGGAAAGAGGAGATCTAAAAAGTGGAGACTGGTCAAATCTTTAGAGACAGGTTCATCTAATACAGAAAGAGCAATTGAATGAAGAAGCCGAGATCAAATGTTAAGTAAGTTTGAAGGACGTACACAAATCATTGGGTCAGATTATACGTCAACGTCATTCGCCTACAGTACGACGCGCAAACTTATACATGCGGTTGTGAAACTAATTTATCCTCTATTAACAAAGTTATAAGAACGACTTTCGGATCTACTTGAACTTGTCAAGCGCAGATATAACTTGGCGCGTCTGTACAAGGCAAGTCGATTTAAGTTTGCCTGGAAGTTCTTAATGATTTCATGAATTACGAATCGCAAGTTTGGGTCTTTCTGAGGTTTTAATGACGCAGTTGTGAAGGTCTCTCGGTCTTGTTATCGCGTCGTAACTTCTAAGGTTACAGCTTTTATGCTGAAATATGGTATACATTACCATAATTAGATATAAAACATTGTTTTAATATGCTTGATGTATGTATTTGCTATAGGCGGCTATATACTTACTAATGTGTATGGAGTGTGATGAATGTAGAGGAAGTGCGTCAGTCTGTCAAGTTTGAGATGTTTTTGTACTCGTTACTCTCTGTCTAACCTGTATAAGGAATATAGTGTAATGGTACATTAATAGTAATTTTATTACGCTTGACTAATAGGTTATCTCAGAAATACGTACAGTTCAAAATAATAACATACTCAAGTGGCGCCCTCTTTTAACTTACGATTAAGTTAACTCTTCATCGTCATTGTTTATATATCTGATCTAAACAATTCTAATTTAACAGGCTCGTGCAAAGTACTAAGTATGGTACAACCATGTTAGACTTAATAACTGCACAATTGATAACAGACGGGTTGTGAGAATCGAAATTATT
The DNA here is from genome assembly GCA_018245595.1 of Microceris scylla. NCBI lineage: Eukaryota > Metazoa > Arthropoda > Insecta > Lepidoptera > Hesperiidae > Microceris > Microceris scylla. Next base: position 7,705 of record DWDT01004673.1, read on the forward strand.
TACACGTTAGTCAAAAATCCGCATTTTTCTTAATTTAACTTTGATCATGATTTTCAACTCTTTTATCGTTTCACTGTTGGACACGTCGCTTTTTGGAATCAGAAGGATTAAAGTCATGGTGCACTTAACTGGTCGATATACATAGATTGCGTAAAGTTGATTTTCATTTAAGGAAAATTCGACTAAAACTCCGCTGTATTTTGAATGTCCATAACTGTTTATAAACGAATTAAATAACGAGTTTTCAATAAATAAGTATTCGTAATCCAAAAATAAATGACAATCAAGACATTGTTAATCAAGTTCGTTTTAACATAAAATTATAATCATAATGGCGAACCAATCAAATGGTAATTCCATTTATGAATATAACTCCGTTTAAATTTTGAATTTGGAATAGAACAGAGATTAATTAGACCTATTTTATGATTTGCGGCTTGCATCCCCTTGCCCGCCGATGATCAGTGACGCACCAGCGCTCGGAGTGTAAGGTCGTCATGTTGCGGTGTTTTCCCGGATTGGCGGGAAATATTTTTTCCGACTTTTCTATTCGCTGATTTTTTAAAATATAACTGAATCGTTTTCTATGGACGTTTCCAGCTGTTTATGGGATATTAGTATGACTATGGTGTTTCGAGAGAAATGTGCTTTGACTGTTGTTGTGTATAACAAATAGCCGGTATTAATTGGGGTAAGTTATTACGACTTATTGTTAGATAATATCAGGTTCAAATAAATTTATGAGCCATTTTGAAATTGACACGTTTATTTATTTTAGCAATTAGAATGCTCATTAATAATTTACTTAGAAATATCCTCTGTTCATCTTTTATTTTTTTCTTATATTTACATGCTAGTTTTGTTCGTATGATGAATTGTTTGATCGTATTTTATTTATGTGTGTGTGTGTGTAGTGTGATTGTAATTATCTTGATAACAAATATAGATAACAAAGGCGAAACATAATAAATATATTACATAGCAAAATTTTTGATTTATAAAACGTTAATTTAGTGATGCGTTAAACTTTTAAAGTCACTTTTAAAAATGATACAAAAAGTTGCAATCACAAATATGTCGCTCAGTTTTTGGTTTCAAAATATATTTTCGTATTATATTATTTACAATAAAAAAGAATGGGCATAGACAATTTATTACTTAAATAATTAAAACGGTAGTAAGGTATTTTTAAATAATTAAACGTATAATAAATAAATAAAGGATAAATTTATAAACAGAGTTTGTATTAAATAAATGGCTTTCCCGCCTATTTGTTAACGCAATCTCTCTGAACAGAGTATTGCAATGTTTTTAATTATGCACAAATATTAATATTTTTGAATAATAAACAGCGTCATTAACTCTTTTTATACTTTCAATATTTTACACAGGATTCCTCTTATAATGAGAAAGTATCACTGACTAAAATGAGCTTATCTTTGAGTATAATTTTTCATTATATTGAATTTGAATTAGATTTGAATACTCATTTAAATATAATATTTACATATCGATATCTGGAGCTTCAAACGGCGTAGCAGTGAACCGCTGTCAGTAGAAATGAGAAACGACAATATGCATAATTATGTATGTAAATATGTATTATATGTATTATATGTATGTGCGTATGTATGTATACTTGTTCTATAAGTAACATAAAACAAAAAAATAATTAATTAAAAAACCGTGGTGTGATTTTAATTAACTGGCAAATAATACATAAACTAGCTGTAAAAATTGATAACTCTTGGCACTTGGTGCCCTCTGCCTACCACATAAGGGATCTTACGTGACGATATATTAAAATTATTATTTTTATTACCTCATCACGTCCCTGAAGGATTTAAAAATGTACTTTACGGACCCAACGTGTTATAATAGAATAATAAGAATTAACTCACAGGTTATATAATAATATTTCGCGATATCTTCATATCTCAGTGGCGTGCCATTCGAGAGACCTATGTCCAGCGATGGATGGGAATAGGCTGATGATGATGATGATGATGATATTTTCATAAATACTTCATTTTCAAGAATCAAAAACTTTCAGTAATATCAAAATTTTCAGATGTACTTTTGAACATGCCTTCGTTGATATCGGAAGTCTACATAAAGTTGGCTTGAATACGAATACTTTTAACAGGGATGTGTCAACGAATTTTATGAAACTAGAAATTGAAGTATGTAACGACTGCAGCCGGTAGAAATCCACCTTCTGTCTACCCTGATAGTTTTATATGGTCTTTAAAATAACCAAATACCCTACCAATATCTCACTTCAGATCGATCACAGGCTCTATAATAGTTTAATGTTACTATTATCAAAAGCTACTTCCGGTTTCTCATTGCGTCTGTCTATACTCGCAGAACGGAACACAATACTGCAGCTTAGCAATATAAATGGGACTGTGATAGTGTTTCCGGAGCGAGCTCCCAATCAAAGTTTCTACCTTCCGATTCATTATTGGAAACGAAAATTTCGAAAGATAGAAATATTCTCGATACAAAATATTTGTACGTATCAAATTATGTACCTACATACGTATGTATATGTATATCTTGGGATATGTATGTCATTTTCGATATTTATTCGTCCTAAGTAACAAATGTTCTATAATGTCCAAAAAGACTCGACAGACTATATAATCATTATTAAAAACATGAAAAAAAATTTCTAGAACGACCGCGTTGTTGCCGCGTTCCAGCAAGGGTAGTGAGGGTAATGTAAGTACCTATTACCAATTCATATATGTACCTAAATAAGTACTTACTATACCATCAGAAGAATAAGATCAACGTCGAGAATCAAAAAATCAAAATCAATCAAAAAATCAAAAATGTTTTATTTTTAACAATTATTTACAATTGTAACATAGTTGTGAGTATTCCCCTGGTAAGTTTTTTTATAACCTGTAGTAGTGGAGACTCCTCTTCTCTGTGGACATTTAATTGCATGCCACGCTGGCTTAAAGCTTGAGGTTACCGTTGTCGAAGATGAGAGGTCTTTCAATATGATTGGTCTTTTGTGTCATGTGGTTCAAGAAATTAACGATCAGAGAGCCTCAGTAGATCGTTCAAACTCCAATCACTACTAATTGGCGTTGGAATGACGAAATGCTTCAGGTACCTTCCAGCTATGTATGAATATAATTAAAATATAACATCACGCTTTTGGTCTTCAAAGGTATAGGCATAGAAGTCTAGTATTTTTTTTTTTTTTTTTTTTTTTTTTTTTTTTTTTTTTTTTTTTTTTTTTTTTTTTTTGTCGGTGGGGATGAAAGGAGGGAAAAGGGTCTATTGGAGGGTGGGGGAGAGGAGTGGGGGGGACCACCT
>DWDT01004674.1:0-11039 GCA_018245595.1 Microceris scylla
ATAGGTGGTGAGCCTATTGCCATACACCGGGCACAAATCCAGACTCCGAGTCACTAATAAAAAACATAAATTAGAAAAATCCAATAGTACCTACCCGACCAGGGATTTGAACCCAAGACCTCCCGATCGGCAGTCGCGCTTGCAACATTGCGCCCAACGAAGCAGTCAAAGGCATTAAATAAATTATTTTATCTATATAGTTAACTGCTATTGGTTTTCATATGTTTTCTCGGCGTTTCCTTAAAGCCATTCTAAGCCGAATCCATTGTGACATTGAACAAACACATATATTTCAGAAAAAAAAATACAATAAACGTAAAGCGACATCTCGTTGTTTGTAAAGCAAACACGTGGTTATATCCGTTAATATTAACATTGACGGTCTAATCCAACCCTGCATGCGACAAAAAGTCGTAAAAACTTTACGATTCGGTCTTTTAGGCCCGGATTTGTGTTTACTTTACAAGTATTTGCCGTGAGCTGAAAGTGATGTCATCTGTAATTTTTGTTGAGTTATTTGAGTCAATACTTGGATATTGTAATGAATCTGTATAAAAGGAATGGCAAGAAGATACATAAAAGTATCAGTCACTGTATAATATCTGTATATTACGAGAGATATAATACAGCGAATAGATTTTAGTACATATATAAAACTTATGAGATACATAACCTTACGATACAGTTTTTACGATATTCCTATTATCTAGAACAAAACTTGAACAAAATACAACTTATAATAATAAAAATATAAGTGAGACTATAATATTGTTATATTACTGATCTGCTACATTTGTTTTTACGGAGATGCTATATCAGGACCTCTTGACCACTAACCACGCATGCAACCAGTCGTCCAACGAGGCAGGCGAGGATTAATGAATACTACTACACTTTTACCGGTTATTCGCACAACCTCTGGAGAAAGTAGGTACTGAGAAGTTACAATAAGAAGAAATTTAATTAAAATTAATAAAACAATACCATAGCTAATTTACATACCATAATAAATTACTCAATAAAAACACTGAAATACGTTGTACGATGTACAATAAGGAATAAAAACAGTGTTCTGCCAGCACTGCTGTCACATCATTGTGTTTTACAGGCGTCATGAACTGGCCCCGTTCTGAACTCGTAAATCTAGTCATTTACGATCGAGACGAACTGCGAGTTAGATCGATACGACGGCTGTAAAAAGTTTTCAGGAGATGGAAAAATAAATACATGCATTATAACACTACACGTGAGCTTGTGACAAAAAAAAGAAGTTTTATTTTTTAATTTTTTTAAGTAAATGTGTCCCGGATACAGGTAGAATATTAGGTATTTGTAATTTGACAGCTTTTGACAGCTTATAAAAAAATATATGTATACCAGTATAAGATTAAATTAAATATTCGCTTATTCTTTCTTTTAAATCAACAAAGTTATTTAAATTATCAATATAAATATTACAATACTTTCTTTCTTCTTTAGTGACGCCACTTTAATAATATAAAACGTCATACATACATATATACTTTCTAACCACAAAATAAAGTATAATAAACTTTAATGCCCCCACCGTTAAGAACACCGTGTAATAAGGAATTCCAAACAAACGCACGAGGTGCGCCATCTTGAAAAAACACATTAAAGTGTCATTTGACTTTGACAGCTCGCTTTAGCAACAGTACGACCTTTGTATTCGTTTGTTATTTTGCAATTAAAATCGGTATATGCAACATTCTCATCTTACACACAATAATATTTATTTTATTTTTATTTAGGCTATCACTTGGCCACAGCCTTGCCTGTTAGAAAGCAAATAATACTCGTTTATAACAGTAAACTGTAACCGAACGTTCAGGCTTTCGGAGTCGAGAACGTATGTCAGACCACCCGTTTCAATGTTCCCCTTATTGAAATTCAGCCAGCACGTAGTGGAGTAGATAGCAAACACAAACAAAGCTAGGTGTTACGCTTAGCTTACGAAGCTTTAGCACCAACATTTCCGTGCCAACGTACGACGTTCGCCGACCGCAGTTAGCTTTGCTTTCAAGTTTCAGTTGTCCACCACTAGCGCTCAGATTTATATTCAATCACACTGGTTTTATGATTTGAGTAGCTTGTTAGTACTACTTTGCCCTTCCAAGTATACTCAAATGATTGTAAAGTTATAAAAACACCTAATTAATTCAATCGACAACACATCCCATACTTGCTTATAATATTAATTCAAGCCCGTTCCAAAGGAAATTAAATATAAACGTAACATAACATCTGTAGTCCTCGAAGGGAATACAGGCGTGATGTTACGTTTAATTCCTGAAAGGGTAGGTAGAGGAGTGTAGTACAGTCACACGTCTCACCACTTACGTTAACGTGCCATGGAATAAGTCGTGAGCCTATTGCCGTACACCGGGCATAGATCCAGACTCAGAGTCACTACTAGAAATTCTAAATTAGAAAAATCCAATCCAATCCGACCCAGAATTTGAACCCAGGACCTCCCGATTTGCAGTCGCGATTGCAACCACTCGACCAACGAGGCAGTCAATTTAAATAACACCATGAAGGAATTTAAATGATACCATTATTTTAAATAGCGTATAGTAAATAGCGGGGCCTGTGTAGCCACGTGAATCTCGTTCACGTGGCTACACAGGCCCCGGTCCACGGAGCCGAACTCTAATTTCTTCACATTGAACCCATATTTCGAATTGGATTTTCAAATTTGATTGCATAAATTACAGCTTACCACCGAAAGAGCACTCGCGTTGCCGGCTTTATGAACCTTCATTCGAGCCTATTACTATCGGAAAATTTATTGCTCACTAGCTTTATTATACCTACTTTATATTTATATTCATGAACAAAATGATTTATACGCTGAAGATGTATGAAGAAAGTGATGTATGTGGAGGTAACACGACAGGCCTGTTAGAATAGATATGCCTGTCACTCAGAGTTTTTTGCATACGCCGTAAGAAATCTAGCGTGATGATATAATAATAATTATTACTACTGATGAATAGCTATGTGATGGAATATGCGTCAAGTCTCCATAGGTATAGCAGAGACTAGTTCTCAGCAGTAGAATGTCCAAAGCTCACAAAATTATTATTGCAGCCTCATTAGTACTAAATATTAATAACAATAGTCATATTGTTAATAAACCAGACTACTTTGAGCACGGAGGCAAATTGTGCAAACATTCAAATTAAAATTATCGCTGAAATAAAATATTGTAAGCTATGTATACATTGCAATAAATGTAGCAAAAGGTAATGCTAAGCTCGCTCAAAACCAGAAAATAACCGTCTCATAACACATGCAAGCTAAGGTATAACAAAACATGTTTACAGTCAGGAACGAATAAAAATTTTACAGTGGCCTTATAAAGTTAAGTGAATTTTTCAAGGTAGTTGGTCTTATTGAAGCAAATATTGGAACTAAACTTTGATATGTGTACCGTGACAAACTAGATGTTTTATTATGCAACCTAACATGCAACATTTTTGCCTACCACTGGCATGATACGGTCATATAAAACCGTTATTATTACGAGTATGCAATAAACTATTAAATGTATGCCTCGTTGGTGTAGTTGTTGCGAGCGCCACTGCTGAAAGAAACGTCCCGAGTTCGATTATTTTATTAAAATGCCTAAAATAGAATTCCAGTCTACTTCTAATTTAATAAGTGAAATAACTTTCTAAAGAGTTACGAGTATTCTGAGTGAACAATATGTATATCGTTATGACTGAGCATACAACATACTGAGTATACAATATATCGTAACGACTCTATAATAGGGTAACAAAACCTATAAACCAGTTGGGATACGTCTTTTGTCTGAATATTTTAAGAGTAGTTCGAATATATTTAATAAAACAACTTCATTAAGGCACTGCAATGCTTTATTAATTAAGCTTTATTAATTTAATTTAATTTAATAAAATATATACCTACCGAGACGAAGGTCAATGTCATTGCAAGTAACAATCAAAGTATGAATCTTCAAACCGACACAAAAAATCATTTATATATTAAAATTTTATATACTACCTATGTATATGTTCACGCTATGTCGCTATGTTGCCGGGTTAGGAAGAAAGCACAAAAAGAACTAGACATCTTACAGCATTTGAAAATTTTATAGAACTAGTGTAATTGTTTATTAGACTTTACTAAATATTTTCCCACTCATAGGTATACACCTACATATGTTATCAATCATTTTCCTTAACATCATTATGATTAATAATTAATCAACACACATAAATAATTTATAGAGTACAACGTAAACAAAGAATTATAATTAATTTCCGCCTAACCTAATATGTACAACGATGGTGACAATATGAATCGCTGGGGGACTAATAGTTGGACCCTAGAGTTTGTCTTCGGATATTTAATATTGACTCGATATAGTCACAAGAGGATCGACTTGATGTGGGTTACCGTTAGAAGCAAAAATACTGTAAAACGAAAACCACCCACGGGGCTTTTAATCTTCATGTAGGAAATACACAATGAATAACAGTGAGCCTTGTAGTAGTCGCATATGATCTGTAACATCTCATATCTCACCTTGATGATAAGCAACTTTAACATTATTAGCATATTTTTATCTGCTACATTAGTACTCGTGTTGATTACTTGTAATTAATTGAAAAATTTCACAAATAGATAAAATAAAATCTTAGGTGTCTCACAGGCCGTGCCATTATCAGATTGTTGATCTGTGTTTAGTTAATTATTATTTAAAGAGGACATTACATTAATTAATTAAAGGAGAAAGACAAAACACTTGAGATTGTGTGCCATTACAGATTAACTGAAGAATAATTTGTTTTATATTTATATATTTTATATTAAATTTCTTATAACTGCCTCGTTGATCGAGCGGTTCCAACGCGACTACCGATCGAAAGGTCTTGCATTCGAACCCTGGTTCGGGTACTATTGGATTTTTCTATCTTGGTAATTTCTAGTAATGGATTTCAACCTGGATTTGTACACGGTGCATGAGCAATAGACTCAGCATCTATTCTATAGCGGGACGTAAACGTAATTTAAATCGTGTGACTATATTATACTTCTCTGTCTACTTCTTCGGCAATTACTTACGTGATGTTACGTGTATAATTGTATTGTCCGAATACGCAGTTTATTTTGCGTTAATAAATAAATATGAAATATAATGTGGCCTATTGTATTCATATAGAATTTAAAAACAAATTCATTCCATTGTCGTACGCACAGTCACACACATCGCACACCGCACCTTGTACAAATAATTCCAGCTTCACGCTAAAAAGAACTTCAATAACGTCATATCTGACCGAGGACGGAGAAAATACGGACATATGGCTTTATGAAATAGCTGAAATATTCACTACCCACCTTTTCCCATGAATTTATCAATATACAGGTCTATTGGTTCTGACCTGACGATTGATAGTATTTTTTTGAATAACATTTCTCAATATTACTTTGTAGATATTAATGCAAAATACTTAATTTTATTTAAATTACAACAGCGAATTCTTAATAATGTTTAATAAATATAAACTTTTTAATGTGAAATGGTAGTTGCCAAAAGTGGCTGGTCCTGCCAGTGGAATTTACAATCTAGCGTGGAGAGAATATTATGAATATAGATTTATATTATGAATATAGATTTATATAGAATATTATGAATATAGCAGGTACTTATAACAAACTGACGACATAATGACGTGCTGCCTCGCCTGAAATAATAAAACGACAAAATCATTTAAATACAATTTTAGTTCTACGTTTATCGTAATCATAAAATAGTACTATTGTATGGAAAACCAGCAATAAATTACGAAATTCAAAAATTTCATTTCACTCCGCTTTGCTTTTACGGTCATATGTTTGCGGAGTTGAAATGAGTTTCATTCATTTCAAGCGCGACATACACGCAAACTTAGTTAAAAACGAACTATGCAAGACCGGCGACAGGGTTCTTGGAGTTTGCGGAACTTTAGTTAGTACCAAATATCGCGAGCTGCGTCTTTATTAGTTCCACTGTGATGGATGGACAGGCACAGTTCGTTACACAACCCCACTCTCCTTCCTCGCCTCTCTGCAATTGCTCACTAAGCTCTATTGGATCTCTGCGCTCTTTGTTCTACGTTCTGCGCTCTCGGACATCGTTACGGTGCACTATTTCTGGAATTATAAATGTTAGGACATTTATCTATAAAGACGCTTAACATTGTGATTAAGTTTAACTTCCGGTGTAAACGAATTGCACTGATTATTTTAAAAAAGATAGCCTTCTCGGCTAGGGTTTTATATATTTAATGTGGAAAATAAAATCGAATATTATGGGATAATATTTGTAAGTGATCCAAATGTATGTTCTTGGCTTTTATGTTGTCTATCATTAAGCACCACAGATAATTTTAAACAGAAATTAACTCTTAATTAAAAACCGGCAAAATTTAAGATATTTAATTAAGGAAATGAAATTAATGAATGCCGTTTTCTAAAATGACCATCAAACCTAGTGGGTGCCATTCAATAAATATGATTTGAAACGGCAAATGCAGTGACAACTTGGTGATCGGCTCCAAAAAAATGAAAAATTCCTTTGATTGACCAGCAGCTAGAAAAAAAAAAATTACGAACATGGAGATTGAAGGATTTCAAGAAAAAAACGACGATTTCATTTGGTTTAGCTTTTGGGAATATAATAATATTTATACCACTGTATTTCGCGTGTTTATATTAACAAAAATCTCCCAACACGTTTCACTTCTGTTCTGAATTACTTGCTTATGTTTCAATTTTCTTTGGTACAAACAGCAGGCCGGTTATTCATATCCGTTTGCAATCAGAATTTGCTAAAATGATTCCCAGATGCAGTATGGCGTAATCAGCTTACATGGCCGTATGAGCACGTGGCTTGCACGCTTCACTTAACAAATTTAATATTGCACTCCGTGTATTCGGACTGTTATAGGTATTAGGTGCATTTTGAAAACGGAAACGTAATACCGCGACTGTAATCCCTGAAGGGATAGGCAAAGGATCGTAGTATACTCCCACTTGTTCCGTTCCACCATGGAATAGGTAGTGAGTCACCTATTCCATGGTGGGACGATTCCATACACGAGGCACAGTTCCAGACTCCAAGCCATACAAATGCAATTCGTGTTTATCTAGAATATCATCATCATTATCAACATTTTTGTAGTTTCATTGTTAACACCGGCCTCGTATCAAAATGAGAAAGATTTGCCCATAAATTGCCTTGCTGGCCAAGTGTTAATTAGCAGACATCACAAATCTCAGATAACACTAAATCGATCTCTAAGGTGTGCAGATTTCCTCACGATATTTTTGTTTATGTTTATAACAAATATTATTTTGTAGTGTTAAAGATACATGTCAGGATTTTCAAATCCCTTAAGTTGGAAAGCCGAGACCTAATCCACTAGGATACATCGCCAAATAATTAACTAGTATTCATTAGAACCCGTTGAAATTATAAAGTAACGTCAATTGGTCGGTTGATTTATTACTAAACTAACTAAACTAAAGTGAAACACTATATGTACTCGTATGTATTAGTATTTGGCTACCACATCCGCTGCACACCCTGTATTCGCAAATGCTCGATCGCAATATAAGCCGATCCTCGTACATACATACAACGGATATTATTCCCGCATGTACCGCATAGAGTAAATATACCGCATGTTTTAACAAATATTTGTTGTTGAGGGTAGTTACTGAGAGTTATTCGTATATTCAAACTTCCGCTTTTGATGTATAACTAAACATGTTCTATAAGGTTCACTTGTATTTAATCTGCCTAACGGTGGGTTGTACTAACATAAAATTAAAATATGACAAATTAAATTTTATTTTTGTTGCAATTAGTGCTTAAGAATCCTTAATTGATTTACAGTTTATGATACTACATAAACATTACTACATAAACGCTATTGTTTACGGATCACACTTTACCATGTACTAGATTTTACCACGTAGTTCTTATATAACTATTTTATAATATTACCAATAGTATATATACTTCAAATTAGTAGTGTGGCATAAAATTCTTATCTGGAACCGATTATCATCACTTTGATTTAACTAAACAGATCAGAAAAAAATGCTACGTTTAATTATCGATGCGCGTATCCATTTGCTGCTTAAAGTTTAACAGAACGCAAAAAGTTACGTATAGATCTGATTAGAACTTCCGCTACGAACTCGGGCAAAAAGGGCGCTTGCAGATAAGAAACTTTTACACGTCCCTTTGTATGTGATAATTTCTCAATTACTCAATGTATCCCCTTCTCTCCTAAGCTCTTTCAATATGTATAGTTGATTTATGTAAGTGAATAACATGACATAACATCACGCCTGTATTTCTCAGAAGGGGTAGATAGACGAATGTAACAATCCCATGATTAATCAGTTATGTTATAGGTCCCATAGTATAGGGGTGAATGAATCTATTACTATGTAAATGATTTTACCATAATTAAATAAGGTTGTAAAAGTTGTCGTATCTACCTATAAATATATTTTCCAAAAGGCCACTATTTTTATCCTCATTTTGAAAAGTAACGCGTGCCTAATAGTAATAAAAGTCTTCAATAGCAAGTATCTCACCTCATTAGTTCCTCCCGATTGAAACGAAATAGACATATCAGTTTGAAAACACACCACCTCGCATTGCATAAAACATTTTTACCGACGCCAACAAATTCACCTAGGTACCTACACGGATTCCAAAAACAAACACTTATCAAAAAGCGTTCTGCAAACGGACGAAAGTAAAAAGACGGAATCGAAATTGAATTCTGTCCAAATCTAACACCAGATAATCGGCTCAGAGCGGCACACGTCGACGTGAATATGTTTGCCGAAGATCTATTCTTCTGTTCTGAACCGTTTGCTGTTGTCTGTCTTTCAAATAGTATTGTGCTTTCTACAAAAATACATCGCAATGAAAGCTGAAAATCGTAAACGCTTTTCAACGCGGCGCAGTCAGTTGAAACAGTTGTTCGAAATTCAAAAAACGCAAAAATGGCGTCGACAATCTGGTGAACACGCGACTAGATTTACAGAAAAGACTGCGATGATATTCTATTTCGTTTAGATCTCACGCTCGATAATCGGCTTATACCAACGCTTTGACATGAATACGATCTTTATAGATACATTCTCTATCTCCAATGTTAGAAAGCAACTATATATGCATATATATACATATATATACATATATGTACAATATGTACTAGTATAGTCGCCAAAATCAGCGTGCTTGAATGAAGAGAGTGATAAATGTAGAAGAAACATACGGATAGAGATACTTGGCACTCGGTGCTCTCTGCCTACCTCATAAGGGATCTGACGTGATGCCATAATGATAGTAATATATGAATAACATTCATGACCTATTTTCTTCAACGATCAGGCAAAAGAGTGTAATATTCTCGCCATTCACCCGATGTGCCGTATGTGTCATGTAATATGGTGATTCTATTAGCGTTATAGTTATGTATGGGTTGATAATAAATTTAAAGACTATCAACCAAACATACAAAATTATTTATATTTTAACTCACATTCCTTACTATGCACTCACGTTACTGAATTACCTAAATTAATTTTATGTTTAGAATTGCTGTTTAGTTAACAAAGACGTTAATAAAGTCGACGAATTGATGTTTTAAATGATTTGATGATGAATTAAAATATTTATTTCGTTTATTCAAAAATAATGCACATATGAAATAAATAAAGCGTATTATTATTACCATATACCAGGTTCGTAAATGAAATGTTCATATCGGTACATACAAATCCGACCTTTACAGAGTAAATTTAATAAACAACATTATTTTTATTTATTTATTTAAGATTTTGCAGCACCTTAAACTAATGGTTACAAGGGTGTACTTAATGCTTAATGGCATTCTCTGCCATTTGTTTTGCATTTTTATGGATTATCATCGTGTGATCACTGAGAAACCGCACCAAATTAGGCACATACGTGAAATAAAATACTTACATAATCTCCGCATTAACGAAACACGTAAAAAACAATAAGAATAACGATGAATGGAAGAAGACTGCGCTGAAAATCAATTTGGCCTGCACTTCGCACCGGATAAGCGGATTAGGGCAACGCATCACCGTGATGAAACAGCCGTCTGCTTTTCAACATATTGTTTGCTGTTCTGTAGCATATACAATATAGAAAATACATTTATTGTGAATTAAATACTTTAATACACAGTTAAGGAAATAAGTAAACGGCCAGTTGAACTGGCAGTGGGCTGGTGCTCGAAAATCAAACTCAGTGCCACACCTTTGGTGATGCATACATCTGACAGCGGACTTAAATAGACTGATAATGATGAGGAGATTAGCAAATGAATAAATAAGTTAGTTAATTTATTAATTAATAAAGAAAACAATGCGTATTTTTATATTTATTAATTAATAAAAGCCCCTAAAAACACAGAAGTTGTATAAATGTCTTAACAAAAGTAATCGAATAACACTCAGTAGTGACTTCACCCAATTGATGTCAAAATCTCACACCGGATAATCCGATAAATCGGCTCGCTGTTACGTGCTGACGTGAATGAGATCCTAACACATTCCAGATTTTCGCTGCTCTCCAGCTTCCAGTAAATATTGAGTTTATTTTGATATATTCGCTAAACTCTACAACGTTGCACACTCGTAGCGATGCATGTGGAATTTTAATTTATTTATTTTACTTTAATTTGTTGACTCTACTAGAGCTTGACTTAAAAATTATTATAATTTGCATATAATCGCCAAAAAGCTACACCAGAGATAAATATATATATATGTATGTATTTTTTTATACTATACACTACACATACTATTTTTTTTTTTCAACCCATTACAATTCCACTGTTGGAATACGGGTCTCCTCTCATATTAAGAGGGGTAAGGCCATAGTCTGCCACGCTGGCCAAGTGCGGGTTGGCAGACTTCACACACCTTAGAAAATATTTTTT
>DWDT01004675.1:0-11038 GCA_018245595.1 Microceris scylla
ACGAATAGAACGGCTACTAAACAGCGAATTTAACTCCTACAAAGTAAACATATGTCGTCAACGGGTAGCAGCGTAGGCGGTGCGAAAAGCCGTGTTCTATGACCTCCAACCCGCACGCCCAGCGTGGGGTTTGTGGGCAGAAACCCCTTAGGGGAGTCCTATATCCAGCAGTAGATTAAACAGGCTAATGTTGATGATTATGATGACAGGTTGTGGAGACCATATACATAATTATTAAAAAGTAATCATTCACTACTTTGTAGTCATTCGATACTAAGTTTTTAAAGGTTACTATCACATAGATAATGTTTTGGCGCTGGAACAAAACATCACACTCGTCAAATTATTGCAAAATAACGCAAGTTTACTAATAATGGGTTTTCGCTAAATTATGTTTGGGATCCTTGGTTAAATCCTGACGCGCATCTCTTTATAAAGTTATGAACATTTTATAAGATTAAATACTACCTGCTATAATGGTGAAGGTAAGCAACGTGAGGAATCCTGTACGCATTAGATTTTCTAATATTCCTTGAGATTGCATGTAGATTGTCAACATTTGGCGAAGGTAGCCACACCTTGGTTTTGACTCTCTTCATTCTTCCCAAGACCCGTGTTCAGCAGTAGAACGATAAAAGATTTTATGATAAGGACGAGAACCTTCTGCTTTTATTGTTTATTAGCGATTCTGTTTATTGCTTTATTAACCGATAAATTAATAAAATTGTTTAACAATTGATAATCAATTAAAACTAAATTTACTGCTTTGTTAATCGATAAATAACAAAAATGAACTTTACATGTAATGACTGTTTCTAACATATGTATATGGAGTAATACATACAATTCTCTGCACAACTCAGGGTGCAGTGCAGAGAGTTCTCAATTAATTACATTGTCGATGCAGACGGCAGTTCATAACATTCAATGTTCATAACCAACATTGCAACAACCGAAATCACGCTTCTGTTTCGAGAATAATTATTATCTATCAAGCGTTGTGTCTCCGGGCGTACATAGAATAATTTGTCTGTAGTCACAGCACCCGCAAGGGATTTTGTCTACACTTCTGGATTACCATTGGGTGTTTAAAATTACCATGGTAACGGTACGTACAGCCAACGACAAAATTTTCCGAACAAGGTAACGAGATACGGGCATATTTAACGACAAATACTCCTACATAGACTGTTCTAACCCGAATTTCCTAATGGCAGCTCGAAGTCTATAATAAGTCCCGAATTTCCTAATAGCAGCTCGAAGTCTATAGTCTATATAATAGTCCTACTATTCTATGAGACGCACTTATAGCATAATAGATAAAACGTGGGTATACTAAACTCCTCTTCCTACCCTTCAGCAAATTACAAGCGTGGTGTTATGTAATTTTAAATACACAGACTAAAACGATTTCAATTGAGAAAAAGAGTTATCAACATGCAATCATAAACGATAGAGGCAATGAGGAAGTGTTGTATATTAAATTGAGAAACGCATATAATTCAGATATTCGTTTTGAAATTCCCTAAGTGCGAAGGAAATTAAACAGTTCACGCACGTGATCCGCGTCTCAGTCTCCCCGTAATAGATGGATGATAATGCGAATGTTTTGATGACGGGCACGTTCGCGCCGCCGAGTTAGTGGAGGCGCTCCGCTACTGATCGCCGCGAGTTCATAGATAACTAACTCGTACGTATTCAAATTGTAACGCGCGAACTGCTTTATTCATGTTATTATTGGAGGAATCTATCACAATGCTTCGCTTTAGATAGTGTTAGGTAAGGATATTTACGCCGTGTCTTAGATTATATATCTACCTATTTTCCATATAATAGGGAAAGACGTATAAATAGTTAATACCGAATAGTATAATACCTACTGTTAAATGACAGCGGAGTAGGCTGATGATGAAAAAATTGAATCAAACGAGTAACATACGAAGTAATGACAGCTTAATGGTCTTCAATTCATCCTTCGACTTGCGAGCAAACATTCGGGCGTCCCTTCCTTAATGAAATTAAATGTTTATAACATGTAGAATATGACGTGGTGTAACGATGAAGGAAAACCCAGTGCGGGAACCTATACAACTTAGAGTTCCTCATGATGTTCTTTGGGACATGTGGTTCATCCTTGACCGGCGTTGTAGGCTATGGCCCCTTAGCTTTACACATTCAGAGACGTGGTAGAATGACAGAACGATAACGATGCCAATATGCACACATCAACGAAATTTCGTCACTTCTTTTCTGCGCCAATTTTAATTAACTACACACGGAATTATTTAAAAAATTGAAAATGGTGATAACAGATGATACCGATGAAATCATCACGTCTTTCCAGCAATAATTTTAATTCTACAAGAACCCTAAATTAACGACTGGTTCTTATTTAAATAATAACATTGATTGATAAAATTGATAATGATAATAGACAACACTTACAACCGTCAGATATTTTCTTCGGTAATTCTATTTCTGCAAGGACTTGTTAGAGACAGAATAGACGACTTGTTTTTAATTAAATTTAAAATGTTAATTAGTTCGCCGGGAGCACGAGCGTACGTAAAGCGTGGAATCAACGCGCCTGTGCCTACGCAGACGTTTTACTTACAACCAGGGACCCACTACTTATAAGTGGGACGGAAATTAAACTGTTCACGCACGTAATGTGCTTTTGTTGTTACAGACACTTTGTGAGCTATATAGTCAAAATTTGTTTTAGCATACTTGTGACGTCACACACATCTTTCTGTAATCACTATTTGAATCTATGTAGGTATTTGTTCCTTAGTAGAACACGGACAACCAAAATACAAGGTGTTCACGTTAGTTTTCAGAGACAGCAATACGTTTCTTACTGATTTCAGGAAGTACTTTAGTGGACTGACATTTACATACATCATCATCATCATCATCAGCCTGCTCTCGTCCACTGCTGGACATAGGCCTCTACATACATACATGTGTATATTATCTTCATTCTGTGGAACCTAGCATGATGGTACAACAATAACAACATTAACTGTGAGTTGATATATTTTCGACAAGTATAAGGGTTGTAATTTGCATTGTAATTAAAGGGTTCTGAAATTCCAACAGCTAGTTAGAATACTCATTTTGTTTTCCAGTACGTGTGAGTAGGCGTCACAAGAAATATTGAACAATATAGTGAAGGCGCTGCTCTGTCGCTAGAAAAACATGTGAGCGAAAGTTGGGTAGGTAGTATTCATTGTGACCTAAATAATACAATTTAATTTTAAACATCCAACATTGGAGCTTCGTGTAGACGGGTAATACAGATTTCCTTTATCGAAAGATATTTATAAAAAAATCTTAGGTATAGACATTTGTTTATTAACTTTCATAAGTATAGAAAATTTTCTGAATATTCATAAGTATAGAAACTAAATACCTACAATTGTACCGCATTGATTTCATTTTTAAATCTTCGTCAATTTATAGAGACAATGATGTCTATATTATTCTTATTAAGGACCAAGATAGCTAATATTTTTAACTTTTCACTTTAATTTAACTAATAACTAAAACTTTATTTCATACATCAAATAGGAAACAAGCAATGAGATGCTGTAACAACATACAACCAAAGCAATGAACACAAAAACAATGCAGCGACATTATTTAAAATTTATTGTCGACGTATCGAAACAATTAATACTGTTAATAACGAGAGAGCCATGTGCAGTCATATTTGTAGATTTTATATGACAATTGCCATTATTTGCAGTATTGATTGCTTCGCATCAATCGCGATATGCAAATATTAGCTCCGTCCGGTGACCGGCGGCCCAGTGATTTACGCGCGGCGACGGCCTGCGACGCAATTACCAGCGGCTTATTAAATATTAACAACGACTCGAAAAATTGCATAGCCTCCTGCCGCCACTTGCAATATAGTGTCCTAAAGCGTATTGACCGCCTCGTTGGTCGAGCGGCTGCAAGTGCGACTGCTAATCGAGACCTTCGAGAGATGGCTTCCATCGCCAGGGAGGACAAAATAAGTGAAATTTTTAATAGTAGTTTTCACCCCTTATTTCGTAGTGGGACGTATAACGTAACGGGTGATATTATATTATGTTTTTATGTTATAAAATGTACAAAGTGCTAGAATAAGCAGAACTGATCGTCGTATTGTTTTTTGGGATTACATTAATAAGACTTGCGAGCGGAGAGCTGTGATGATAAAAGTGGGGTCTGTCAGGTCGCCGACTTCGGGCGCATCGCTCAGGGCGGCGCGTGGAGGGCGCGTAAATCAGTACGATGCCTATCCTTGTATGCGAGACGCGAACTTATTATTACCTTTTGTGCCAATTTATTTTGTTTGTAGCTTACAAAAGGAGAACTTACGTTGTTATTGTATAATTTGAAGACTTGTATGCCTACGACACATTTTCACCATCTTACGGGTTGATTGGTACCAAATGGGATTTGGTTAGCGCCCTTTGCCAACATCAATTAAAGGTTGGCATTTTAACTTCAATACGGTTTCAGGTAAACGAAATTAAAAGCTGCAAGGTGTATCAGCGAGAATATAGCAGCAGGCCGCGAGCGGTGCTGGTTATGGTGGCGAATATAATGTATGCTAATGAGGGCGGGCGGGCGCGGCGGACGTGACGTCACGCGCAGACCGCAGCCGCCCGCGCCTAACGAGCGGGCGTGCATTTTCAATACTGGCCGCTGCCCACCATGCGTCCACACACTGGAGACAGAGTGTATGCTATCCAAATAGAATTATATATACGAAGCCGATTATAATAGCTGAGACATTTCGTAAGCAAACTGTTCAAAAAGCGGTTGTGATGAGCAAATAAGTAAAAATATATAGTAAAAAGTTCTCTAAAATGTGATATTAGTCAATCAGGACTTGGTTAGCGTGGGAAACTATGGCTTTAACTCTCTTAATCTGAAAGACCCGTGTCCAAAAATAGGGGTCCGTGTCCAAAATAAAAGGTGTACAAAAAAAATTGAAAAAGTCAGGCAGAGGATTGTAGTGCTTCCACGTATCATCGATTTTGTTATACGTCTCATAGGGAGCGAGTCTAATAAAAGAAAGCCAAAAAATCAATCAATTTTTTTTGCATTTTTCAATCAATCCATCAATCTTTGTATATTTATTATTTAAATCCTTTTTGAAAATAAAATCCCTAGTGTGTTCAGCGTCATGAGTGACTTGGGAACATTGATTTTGATAGACGATTAACGTACTATTTATTACCGATTTATTCAGGGTTCTGATTATTATTTCCGCCAAATTTTACATTAAAGTTACCATGAATCATGTTTGAAATTATAGTACAATTGTATTGACCAACGGGCTATAGTTCTGTTATGATTTTTTTTTGTTTTAGTTCATTATGTTGATTTCAATTTGCTTAGCGTGGCGTGGGTAGCGTAGCGATCCTAAATACTGCTTAAGAATAACTGTTTGGTAAAATTATTGATATACAATACGTGACCGCTTACTGTTTTACTTTGGGAACTCAGCATCGGTGGTAATGTATATAAATGCGGGTAGATTTGGCTGTTGATTAATTTGAAAAACCGGTTGCAGTATGCAACCGCCTACACGTTACGAACACTTTGAAGAGTACTTGGGAAGGAATAGTTCGCGAGAATAATCAACAGTTTAAAAGTATTTAATCACATTCTTCACAACAATGTTATCTTAACAATCCTGAAATATGCAGAGGATGTAATATTAATTCACATATCTATGGATTTAACGGCGTACTCGCAATTTTTTAATTGTCCATCCAATACATGTATACTTGTATGTATAAGTGGTTTGTATGTATGTATAAGCGGTTTTAAATATTTTTGTGTTATTCGTATACAAACCGAATACAACAGTAGATAACGAGACCAAGGTTAAAAAAAGCCCAAGGACCGTTACAATTTACCACAGTCTTAAATAATAATGCCAGTAGGTATTCAAAGGAGAGGAGCAAGAGAACCCATTTGCGATAATAAAAACAGCGCAAGCGCTACAAAAATAATAAAAGTTAGCGGCGGACGCCCGCGTGGCGCCGGGAGGACATCTCGCTCCGATACCAGCCCCCGCTCCTCACGGGCCCTGTTTACTATCACTCTCAGGGGAGAATTATTTCTTCTTTGTTGTCAGTTGTCTCCTCAACTTTTTAGCACCTTAATGAGAGCGACTGTGTTCCGGCACAATTCTATTCTTATCCGAGTAAAATTGCCACTCCAAACGAGACCTCTCACCAGCCGCCCATCGTTGCCTACGACTATATTAGATAGATATAATGTACAATTTTTTCCGCGCGCAGAACGTATCATCCATCACGCGGTGTCGACTGATTTATGGCAGTAGTGTAGCGGAGCGACACGAGCCTAGCCTACTCGCGATGACGACGCGATTAGAGGCCCGGCACTGGGCGGGGCGGGGCGACAGCGACACCGACTTGGAGCTCGCAGCCCTCCGACAAGTGAACACCGAGCTTACATCACATACTTGACTAATCTACGAGGGTGAATGGAGAAGTTTTTTCGCTGCGAGGATTTACAAAGCGTAAGTGAGAGGTTGACGCAATGGTTGTGATGCGGTACAGGTGGTAAAGAATTAAATTTTTCTCACACTCTCACGTTACGAAAGGCGCGGTGAATATCTCACTCAACGCTAACATGAGAGATACTATAAAGCAAATACAACTGCTATTTGTAACTGTCAATTTGACAAGGAATTTAATTGGCGGCCATTAACAAATGTCAAAAGACTACTTATTAGAGTGGCAGCATAGTGATCACGGAGACATTTTTAAATTTCATTCCACGTATCTCCGTACGTAACGCGGCGGTGTCAGGGAGCGCGGCTATCGCGCCGGTACTGCCGCGAGAAAATTGCGAGTATTCATCATAAATGCGTGACGTTTAAAATTTCCCAACGCCGCCCGCCCGCCCCGTATAAATCAAAGCAAACAGTAGTTTGGGCGGACGTACTACATTACCTCTTTGTTTAAATTAAAGCGCTTATAATGCGGATCATAAATTAAAAGTGAGATAAAAGCACGTGAGATTGAATGCGTTGTCCTTTAAAGAGATGTATAAATTATGTATATGTATGTTGATGAATATGTTGATTATTATTATGGAAGTAAGTAACATTAACATAAGGAAGTCTTTAACATGGTATTTATTAAATCATTGTTTTCTTGTCCGTATTTTGTATATTGCAAAGTTCAAACAAATGAAGAACAATACAGGATTACCAAGTCTTTTAAAATGTAATACATATAAAAAGTATATTTAGACGAGGTGCTACAGGCAAAGAAATCAGATGCCTTGGCATGTGGATACTAAAAAAAAATGTTTTCAAAAGAGAAACAGAACCGCCTCGTAAATACGTCTATTAATAACAACTTCGTGAATCGAACGAATTTCGTACACACCTATTGGATATATTCAAAAGAAAATGTCATGCGACTAATAATTTAGGTGGCGGTTCGCAGATATTTATGGTATGGTCAACGCGGTTCTGGTTTTATGCGAGCGAGTGGCGTAATTACACGCGAATATACCCCGTACATAAATAACGGTAGCTATAGTTCATTACGTACATTCTGGTAATGATCGGGACCGCAGAGGTACTTAAGCGCTTTAATTCGACAGTTACATGTGCTATTTACATCAATTGGTGATCCGCAGCTTTTCCAATTTTGACGCGCCAATTAGGGGGCCAGTTAGGGGAATAATAATGGTCTCCATCACTATTTGCTTTTGTTAGTAGTTATTAGTTTTAACTGCGCTCCCGATATTGCCAGTGGATTTTCCTGAATAATTCGGCCAAAGCTCGGAACATACTCCTGCACAGCACCGATGTTAGAAATTTTATTGATTTTTTTACTAGCGCTCATTAAATTTAATATTTTCATAGCAAAATTTAAAATTCGAAGTAAAATTATAACGAAAGGATATTGATGGTTAACAATGTGTGCGAAACGAGTTCGCTCTAGATGCAAGTGACGTTTAACGAGCCACAATAAAAACTCATTGAAATGCAATGTGAAAGGGCGACATTTTTAGAATATCAGATCCAGTGAAAAGACGTACGACCCGCTTGCACGTGGAATCGACATAGGAACATTCCGCTGAAGTATCTCGCGGTCGGCGGCTGCTCGCTGCTCTTGCTCTGTCGTGGATCCAAACCACCCTATTGCATTTATTCATGTCGTTACCGCTAACGATAATTTTATCGTGTGCTCATTTGCCGGCGCCAGTCTTGAGACCATCCGTCAGAGCTACCAAATCGACTATTTGTGCGCAACACTAAAAACTTTATCGCTACATAATTGACCCCCGACTTGTCAGAATAACCACCGTTTTGTACGCAATTCGTACAGACGATTTGTATTGTGGGGGGTTATTCTTTACTGTTACTCGTATATCAGGTTATTATTAATATGGTTTACTTACTGGAACATACA
Organism: Microceris scylla; assembly: GCA_018245595.1. Classification (NCBI taxonomy): domain Eukaryota; kingdom Metazoa; phylum Arthropoda; class Insecta; order Lepidoptera; family Hesperiidae; genus Microceris; species Microceris scylla. The sequence continues at coordinate 8,466 of DWDT01004675.1, forward strand.
TACATAGATATATACACGTACAAGTAATGCGATTTTAGCTAAGGTTGAACTCAAACGGGTAGCAATTATCTGAACGAGTAGGTACGTTTCGAATTAGCATTAGTCTACATTGCACTCGCTAACGTGGATTTCTTTTGACAAAACGAGTCTGTGGTGCGCCAGCGCGCGGTTAAATACAGGTTGAGTGTGTGCGGCTGCGTACTAATTAATGCTGAAAACTATTTAAAGGTTTAATTTTCAAACGATAGTGTCATTTAAATCGCTTTCAAAGTGGTTAAAGTCCTCTTTAAGATACGAATTTGCGGCCCTAAGTGCTTCATACAGATGGTTGACCTATAAATATATCCACCGGTCAGTAATCAACAGGGTAATCTCTGAGCTTATCTCCCTCAGCCGCGAAGCCGCGCCCAGCTCAACAAGACCAGTACCAAAGCTCCCGTTACCTTCGATTATCGGAGGAGTGTACAATTATTCTCTTAAATAACTCTTCAACAACTCGACGTCTGTATCTGGTACGTGATACGGATATTAAACTCAACTGCCGCCGCAGTCATGTTTTATGCGGCGAGCGGAGCGGTAACGGGGGCCATCTTGAATATTTCTCGTAGAACGTTGTAGGTAATTGAATAGTGGTGTAGAGCCAGCGCTCGGTAGTTAAGGACGTGGCCGGCCGCTGCACGGGCGGCGGCGGCTATGCCATAATTGCGCAAACTTTCATGTGCTCCGCATACATTTTCATAATTAAAGGAGCAGTTTGCACCAACTGGTGGAACTACTGAACATTATTTATGGCCACTTACCCCAATAACATTTGCTTATCTTATTGTGACTGCATTCTAATTGTGTAAGTACAATGTTCTGATGTAAGGGGTTTATTTTATAAGACTACGTACACTGATGGTTGTAGAACACCCTGTACAGCGTCAAATGGAGCACTATTGCTCATGTCCTTTATAAGCGTATACACTAAGAGAATTGAAGAACGGTTTAGCTCTCATGATTACAAATATATTATTAACCAGCTTAAGAAAACCTCGCCGTACTAATGGTTCCATTCAAATGTCTATGAGATTGATCACTTATAGATAATAATCGCTTTTTACATATAAATATTGTACTATATACTTATATATTTAATAAGTGGCGTTTTATTGCTATACTTCCCTTTAATAAAAACGTATATGGTGTTGTATAAAGAGGAATTATTTTTATATGAGACCCATATACGTCCGGGGAGATATAATGTAAATATGGTGTTGAATAATCGCCGTTGGATTTGTATAATTTTAGACCATGACTTGTAGGTATAATAAAATGTAAAAGGAAGGTCTTTTTACAAACCCGAAGTAAATATCTCACTTTTCCATTAAGGACATAAAAGCAATTCCGCGAGAGCCGAATAATAACGAGGGGCAGCGCTGTCCGGCGTTGGGCTCCTCTGAATTTTATTTGCATCGCGGGGCTCGTCTGGGGCAAGGCATAGGGCGCCTCCGATTGCCCCAATAATCGCTATTGTGCGGTGCTCGGGCATTAGGGAGCGGGCACGCGAGGCGGGCCGCCGGCCGCCGGCGTGGCACTGACGCGACGTTTGACGCGCTTTTTATCTATAGTTTTGTCCATAATGCTATTTATACTTCTTACAATATTAAAAAAACATAGTAATAAAGAGAATTAGATGTGTATATCACCACTATCACTTGTCGTTCTTTGTTAACAGCAACAAAGCATACCTAAATAAATAACAATAAAAATGATCTTTCGAAAAATTTCAGAGGTCGAATCTAACATGGCATTGCAAACACGTGATTTACGGGAACAGTCAATAGTTAGGATTTCCAAGCACGCTCCAAAGAAATGCAATTCAAATCTCGCGAATCTTCTATATGTTACGCGACATTGAAGGATGGCCAGGAAGACGGTCGGTAATAAAAATTCGATACCGAATACAGTTTAAATGTAGCGAAATGCCTGTTGTATTTGCGTAGTTTTTTAACCTAACGCTTTACCACAGATTTCCTGGAATTATTACTTTTAAAGGACTCGGATAAGGTTAAGGAAGAACACATAGAAAAAATGAAATAATTAATAATTATGTTAAAGTGTAGAAGAAATGGCGTACCATTGGAGAGGCCTATGTTCAGCAGTGGACGATGACAGGCTGATAGGGTGTGTGTGTGTAAAACAACTTACTGTAACAATTACTATTTCTATTTACCTTTAATATTTAATGGCTCCATCCGTACTTTGTCTCCTAACAATAAAATAATCCTCCAGGGCACTATGTTTAATTAAATAGACGTATGTAAATATTCCCAGTGTTTCCAAAAACTTCCTTAGTTTTACATATAAATAGTTACCATTTGAATATAGCATTTCGGTACTCATTGCTGATCAAAGAAATTAAATTATTTCGTTCGTTTTAACCAAATTTTTGGTTACAATAATTTTTAGCTTTATGTGAATACTGCAAAAAAAAGTAACATCACGCCAGAGGAGTGTAGTACACTCATATGTTTCACCAGTTACGTTTAAGTCCCGTGGAATAGGTAGTGAGCCTATTGCCATACACCTAG
>DWDT01004676.1:0-11038 GCA_018245595.1 Microceris scylla
TATAGGGGTTCAAAGATTGTACGGAATCCGTCAGTTTTGAAGTTAGACATCTGAAATTTTGCATGTACGAGTAACTATATAAATGTATATCTTTTTACTATTAAGTAAATATTTATTTAAAAAGATCTGTCACGAAACTTAATGTGGCAGGCCAAATTCCACGCTAGCGCAGCCGCGGCCAAAACCTAGTATTTAATAAATAAAACTAGGTGTAATTAAATTTATAAAATGAGACACTACCGTCTTTGACTCCGAGGTTCTTCTCGGTCTCCCTCAACTTCTCCTCAAATCGATGGATGTCACCAACGTTCATATGGTAAACGCGATGATTCGACTGGAAACACAATAAGAAACAATATATACAACATCATTATCGACATCATCATCATCAGCAACTTTTTTAACGTTCCGCTGTTGGACACTTACTTCCTATTAAAATGTGACTGTTAACGCAACTATACCACGTTACCAATTACGAGTTCGTGAATTGGTATTTCTTACATATTACTACTTACGTTATATATCTATACAGACAACATGATTCTTTCATGGGCCATCTGGGTACTTTTGCAACAAATATAAAATTAAAAACATTTAGCCATAAATAGTAATGGAATTGCCGATCTTTTAGAAGACAAAATATTTTTGAACTGATGAAAAAAACCGAATTTAACTAGGAATCACAAGTAAGCTGCGGCATGCGAATACATTGCCAAACAGTTTTTTCTCCGATTAACTTTTCAATAAAAGTTAAGAAAAAACACGAAAATTTTTTTCATAAATAATTTAATATTTTATTATTTTAAAATAATAAATATTATTTATAAAAATTCGATTTATTGCAAGGACTTCACAGTTGAGATTACACTTCAAACCTAAAATTTAGTACTTTAAGTTTTAATTGTTTTAAACTTATTAAAACTAAATTGTTTTAACAAGTTTAAAATATACTACAGGGCCACATTATATACTTATGTATACTTCAAATAGATACATCAATGAAATCAAATTCTAAAACACATACCTTAAAATCCAGAAAAATCAAAACCAAGCACAAGCCAGCTGCGATACTATCAGCTTAAAAGCGAAGTGTGTCAAAATGTAACGTGCAGACACATTTATAAGCTGCGCAATAGGTATAAACAGGGTGAGTTCAGACGGATCCGGCTCTGACGCAAATCGCATGACAAATTTTTAAAATTGAAATATTCAACGATACTGTCTGTCAAACTAAATCGACGTTTTATTCAGTGCGCTTAAGTGAAACATGTACTGTAGTCGTGCGCATGGGACGTAAGCAAGTAAACACTTTCGCAACATTTCATGAGTATCCCGACGGATGTCTTAATAATTAAGGATAATACAAAACCTTATCATTGCCGGTGGCCAGGCGAACTGGTTCGTGTGGAATTTAGTCCTTACCCTCTTGCCTTTGATGATTGCTCCTTCGTGGAGTATAATAGTGACGACTTCAAGGTCGGGCCGGACGATCAGCTCGCTCACTTCGCCCTTGGACAGCATTGAATATACGAACTCATTCCACGAAACATAACGTATCAACTGCAAATAGACAAAGTTTATATACATATATACACAAGAATGATGTACATACACACATACATACCCATCTATATAAAAATACGCAAATTAATGTGATCTTTCAATGCAATCAATTATTCCGAATATATGTAGAAAACCGTAGAACGAGTTGTATTTCAGTATCGTATTAGGTTCGCTTGCTCTGTTCAGTGTAATAGTCGTCCCTAAACCAGAGCCGCGAGTATCGGCTTTTCCTGCACACTACAAGTAGGTATTCGTATTAAAGGCATTGTTGTATATTCTACGTCTAAGTGTAAGGGTATATATTTATAATTTAGTAGTCTTTTAGGTAAAACATACGTAGGCATATTTGTTAACTACTCGTAGTTTAGATTCATGTGGCGAATAGAACAGAATGTGTGCGAGTTGTTCAATGATGTCTTATAATAATGTAGGTATGTATATCTTAAGCAACATACAAATGCATTTCCATTACATTCTATACTTTTTTTAAGTTAGAAAACAAAAGCAGTACAACAGGACCACAGATAAGTGAGATAATAATTAAAAGTTATTAAAATACATATATCCAGGTTATCGAACAAGTGCACGCCCTAAGAGATTGGGGATTATGGATGAAAATCCCTCAGTGGAGTTCAAAAGCAAATGAACAATTGCGTTTTTATTCGACACATTAACATTGCAGTAGTATTTTACATTTTCTTCTCGATACAAGGTAATACCATATCTAATTTTATATTTTTATATATACGTTATACGGCAAGATTAATTCGTAGCAAAGCTGTACATTAGGACGGACAATAACATCTTTACATAAACTAAATACTAAGCGAAAATAAAGAAACAGTCTGACACTGGCCATTTCGGGGCGATAGATTGTAAACGGCTCCGAGAATACTATGAACAAATTCAAGCTGTATAAATTCCCTTACCATGTTGTGATCAGCCCACATTTTAAGTAAATAATGAACGTCACGGATATTTATATATCTATTTCGCTGGTCCGTTGCTTATTTTTTTGTATTTAGCCTGAAAATCAGGCTACAGAATGTACCTAAGACAGACCTCTGTTCAATTCTCCAACAAGCCTATACTTTTAAGTTTACTTGACCTGTGATTTCTTTTAGATATAACTAATATCCTATATCTACCGTAGTACGATAGAAATATTGATACTACATTTTGAATTATCGTCACCTATTAACATTTGCAACACCCGAATGGTAGCCGATGCGTTGCTAAATGCGAAAGACAGGTCTTTTTGCGGCTGTCTTGTAGAGGCAGTGTGCCGTGGCAGGACCTGAGGGTTTGTAACAATGATTACTTAGATAAAGTTAAATTCGCTGCCCCGAGGTATGCTAGAGAAATGATACATAAATCTTTAGGTAATTTTGTAAGTGTTCCAAATGTAGAGAAATTAACAAATTATTTTGCGGGATTTTCTTTCTTTACCAAATGTTATCTACAATTTTAAATATCAACATCAGGTGGGCCGCTTGCTCGTTTGCATTTTAATATAAAAAAGTAATAGACTTATTAAATTGCCAAGAAATGAAAGCCTCTCCATATTAAACACCCACGGACATGGTTTCAAAGTCTCTGAAAAGAGATTACCCCAATGGGCAGACGAACGACAACATTAACAATAATTATATTAACATGATGAGAGATAACTGTACATGCAATGTCAAATCAAACTTATCCTATTGATACAGAAAAAACATGCCGGTCCAATCGTTGACAGTCGTCGTTACAAATATTAAGTATATCAATGCAAATAGAATTCATCAATGTACCCAGACCGTAAGAAAAGCGAGAATATAGTTGATGTCTTAAGATATTTGCTTATCTAAATTTGTGGTTTTTGTATAAGTTATAATACATAGAACATTTTTGGAATAATTTTATTTTTACATCCCTAATCTGTAATAAAAAAGACAAATATAATCCGACTATATATTGCTTTTTGAACGGTAACATAATGCAAAGTTTCGAAAGTCCTCAATAATGCCAAGTATGGGATTGGAACCCACGATACCGAATCCGGGAACCAGATGTATCTGGTGCCTTGTACCACTCACTCAATGTGCCTATGTTTCTAGAAGCGAATTTTACCTAGCGGTGTCGATTTCTGCACATGCGCAATATGAATCAAATTTTTTACTGAATCTATTATCATAACAAGCATCCGGCCGACACAAGACAACAGGGGAAACTTCAATATTGCATTTTGATGTTACAATGATATCATCGTTGTCTGCCTGAAGTTGTAATGTAGTTTTATGAATGATCTGGTATAGAAGCAAAACTGCTACCGAGAATTGTCGAACAGATGTAATACAGTAAACAAAAAAACGTTTTTTATGTAAAGAGAGCAGCAAGCTGCAGTCACAGGCAAAACCGTTACTGTCCCTGAAAATCTACAACTTAACTCGAACTATGATAACTAATACAGGATTGTAGGAACACGCTTGTTTTTAGTGTTAATTAATAAAATTGTAATAAGTATTTTAGATGATATACAAAGGTATCGAGACTGTAGGGATATGATTATTAGTAATATTACACTTTTAGAAACATTAGTCAGTTTTACAATAAAATGAAATTAATTTTCTATACACGAGTGCAGACAAGTACTAGAAGCCCTGCAGCAAGTTGGTAAAGTGTGCTTCAAGTAAGATTAACTTAACTGAGTCAAAAGAATAGATGTAAAGCTGAATACAATAACTAATTTAAAAAATTACATATTTAAAACTATTATTAATTTGATTTCAACAGAAAAATTTCATTTAACAGTTACACTGCAACAAAGGAATTTGTTGAAATATTGGGTACTATCTATACTATTGGGATGTAACTTATGAAGAGGAAGTGACCGAAAATAATATATTTTTACAAGATTTTTCACAGTTGACAGGCCTGTTGATACAGCGGGATATTACCTTGCCGGAGATAGTATGTTTTTTTTTTCTCAGTCAGGTCGAATAATTGTGATGAGCACAAATGTTTCTATTTGTATTTGTAAATTGTATGTGTGTCAGCTTTTCTAATTATGTATATATTTATAAATGTACCTAAGTATGTATGTATATATTTATATCTGTGTTTCTGATCACATATACATATGCCTAATATATAATAATTATAACAATCAATTGCCTAATCACCAAAGCATAAGCTCTGACTAGTGATCCTTATCCAGCAATTAGATATAAGTTAATGGTCATACCATAACCAAACAAATGTTTGGCACAAATACTAATGCAAAAAATTACAAAATTACCTCATTCTGTGTGTTATCAGTTGGCACGAGGAGTGAGCTCATGATGATCAGGACACATGTCGTGAACATCCAAAAAGCGGCTTTCATTAGCAGCGAAGGAATATTTGCTTCTTCATTGTTCTTGTCTTTTTTATCCTAAAAACATAATTATTGATAAAAACAAATGATCACCTCTACCAAGAACACTGTATATAACTTGATCATATACCAAATTGATACATGTAAGTGTCAAAATTCAACCAAATCTAATTATTAGCATATCTTTTGTTATCCACATCCATATGTTCACAATTAATATATAATTTTTTAGCCATACTTTCCAAGTACCATAATACGTATTAAACAAAAACAGAAAATTACAAACAACAAATAATAATCAGTAATGTGTCAAGAACTTAACATTCATTGCTATAATTTTTACTTTTAGCGCTCCATAATCCACTCATATTCTAAATTTTACAATTCTGAAAATAATTATAATTCTTGAAAGATTCCCTGAGAGATGATTCTTAAACATACTTTTGGTTAAACTTTAATAAAACATGTGAATTCTTATTGCAATTATTGTAAACATATTTATTATACTTCCTAGTTGAGATTACTTTGTTTTGATTGAAACAAGTAGATAGTGACTATAAATAGAAACATTCAAACATATGTAAATTCATACCATAACAATGTCAAATAGGTCATTGCTCCTAAGTAGAGTACTTAGGAGTGATGTTGTATTTCACACTGGATTCACATATACGTACACTGGATCAACCATACCAAAATAAATATAATACCTACATAAAAACTTTTATTACTAGTATCTCAAGTTTCCAAAACTATGACACAACTTACATGGTTGAATTATGCTAAACGAAAAAGAATATGTATTACTAGATGTGTCCGCGACTTCGTCCGCGTGGAATTTTTTACACCTTCACAAGTAATGTGTTATTTAAGAACTATTTTGTTAACCATAAAAATAGTTATAGTGGATTAACGTTAAAAGCTAGACATATGCTGTCGCTGACTTTTATTTAGAACTTTTAGAGGGGAACAATTTTGTAATACATTATTTTTGAGTAACTTTCACCGTTTACTTAGCGCACGCAAGGCAAGCTCTAAATTTTGCCGTTGTCGCAATGTTTTTTATTGCTGCTCCTTTCCTGTTCATCTTAGCGTGATGCTATATAGCCTTTAGCCTTCCTCGATAAATGAGCTATCTAACGCTGAAAGAATTTTTCAAATCGGACAAACTCGGATCAAACAAACTCTTCAGCTTTATATTATTAGTATAGATATAGATATGATATGATGTCAGTAATATTATACTTAACAACGTTGACATTTTATTAAATTGAAAAAATATGTACAAACATGCATAATGACGATAAGCCGGGCGAAGCTCCGTTCCCACTGCGCTTGTAACCCGCGGCGCGCTAATTACTTCGAGCTTACAACAAAGATGAGATGTATGGTTAACTTTAAAGAAATTTAATGATAAGCGAGCTTTAAGAAGCTTTATTGCTATTTATGTTATAAAAAACCTATAAGAATACAATTTAATACTGGTTGTTTACTTAGACTGATAAAGTACGCGTATAATCTCAATGTCTGGCACTCTGTGCTCTCTGCCTACCCCGCAAGGGACCTGGCGTGATGATATGTATGTATGTATGTATGTACTATCTCAATAAGTACTGACGTTTCGTTTTACTAAATTTAATTACAATCATTGTCAGTTCAAAATGCTAAGTCGTTTTTTGTATTCGTATGTTTGTCTGCTGTTTTATTAAAATCGAAATGTTCTGCGTTGTTTATAATATTAAAAATAAAATATAGAGAAAAAACACTTAAATGTTAAAGCCAAAAACATATTTTGCGAATTATAAAACATGACTTTCTTAAAACTTTCATAAATAAATTTACGTTGGCTGAAGATGTTGTAATATTTAAAAAGATAAAAACTAAGGATCTAAGAAGCAAAAATAAATAAAAATATCTAAATTTATCCATTAGTTTTTGCGTGAAGCGTGCACAATGGTAAACCTCTATGATTTTACTTACGTACGTACATCTACACTTAACACAAATTGGCATTAACATATATCACATTACTAGTACAAAACAGTTCCAAACATAAGAACAGATATTATAGAACTATCAAAAACTATAGGAACCAAACTCCAAATATTAGAACATATGGTTCTCATAATCATACGCACTATTAATTACAATATTTGCTTGTGTATACAATAGAAATCAATTAATATTCTTCAGCAAAGTTAAACTCTATTAATTTATTAAACGTAACTTCACGCCTGTAAACCCCGAAGAGGTAGGCAGAGGAATGCAGTACACTCCCACATTTCACCGGTTACGTTTACGTCCCACTATGGAATAGGTGGTTAGCCTATTGCCATACACCGGGCACACATCCAGACTCCGAACCACTACTAGAAAATCTAAATTAGAAAATTTTGTAGTGTTCGAACCGGTAATCGAACCGGGGACCTCCTCCCGATCAGCAGTCGCACTTGCAACCAACACGACCAGCGAGGCAGTCAAGAGAGTAATGGAGTTACAATAAGTACGACAAGTTTGTAAGAATAGATATATCTTTCACCAGTTGCTCTCTATCTACCCAGTAAAGGACCTGGCGTGACGATATAATAAATACTTACCTATGTTATAAATCTGAGCTTCGAATTTAAACAAAGGACGAAGTACCTACGCTGAGTAGGTACATCTACTACGTCCGCGTAGTACCAATCTGCGTGCTTACCGATCGACAATTCTGTATAAATTATTAATTATATCCAGTTCTGAATAAGGTATTCGCGTTGGCGGCATTGAGATCTGTTCCTCATTGGAAATCGAAATGCTTTAGAAGTACCTACATTTCCCAAACACATTAACATTTAATTTTGGTAATAATCACTTTTTATGTACATATTTTATTAATCTGTGACTCATGTATTTAATAATCTGTGCAATCAATGATATTTTGTCCGTATTAATTTTAATATATCGCACTCGTTTGCACCGATACGTAAGTATTTCATAGTTACAAGAATTGCCGGTTAGCCTTGAAGGATAAAGCTATATATCCTGTAGGTATTTAAGCTTTGCAAAAATAGAATTGCAGATAATATCTTTAGGTTGTTTATTTGCTGTTGTGGTAGGTATAGTGTAAATATGTGTCGTAGTTTTTATTCCATATATTGTTTGTTAATTCAATGCTTTATTACAATTAGCAATTATACATATGATTAGCAAAAATAGAAATGATTTGTATTTTTTATTAAGTATTTCTTTATAAGAGTAATAACCTTTCTCAAGGATACAATAAAAATAAGCTGTTACTCCATGTAGATGTACAATAGAGTGTATTTATAATATTAAAATACTTATTTACACTAAACGCTTCAAATTAAACTTTTGCAAAATTCCAAAAGAAATTAAAATTGATAGGGGATTAAACTTATTTTTACTTACGTATAGAACCTTATTAAAATTCCCATTGAAATAATTATTTACTAAGTTTAAAAAAATGTCTAAACAAACCTAAAGATGCCGCCAAATATTGCCGCCATTTTAGTTTGAAATCGGCCCTAAACGTTTCAAACATTTCACTGTCACAATCTATGTAAACGCGCCAAATTTCGTAATTCGAACACAATTTAAAAAATGGCCGGCTTATCTCTCGCTAAGCGTGTACACTGCCAGCTCTAGAATTTAATTCTGATGGAATAATTATTCGCAACGAACAACGAGTTTCCCTTCACAATATTTTTTATTTAAATGAGTAAATACAATTCGTCGATATATACGAAGAAGCATATAAAAAATAAGTAATTAGCCGCCAATAGAACGAAAGATTCAGAACGAAAGGTGGATGACGAAACAGATAATTGTAAGTTTTTCTAAGGTCAAAGAAAGGCATTGTATGACGGCCAAGTAATGACAAAAAGAAATCAATGTAGGTACCTAATGTCTATTGAACTAAAATAAACCACAAGTCGACTACGAATATTTTTTAATATCCAATACCTACTTAAGATGTTGATCAGAGGTTGATTTCTAGCGTAAAATTAGGCAATCAAGATTCGACGATAACAATGACATACAAAAAGCAGACTTTTTGTATCTAATACTTAGTCTGTACCTTAATTGCTTTCATTGCAGTCTCTCTATTCCTAAAAATGTTTTTCTTAGATTATAATGAATGAAAAACGCAAACATAACACAGAATGAAGTTAAAAAAAAAAAACAAACAACATAAAGAGGAAGATAATTCTTACTGTCTTTTGTAAAAATTAATAAACGTGTGTGTAGAAATATTGTAAATGATGATCAACCTGAATATTTTTGAAAAGCCTCTTTGGAGATGTCAAATCAAATCGACTGTGTGTTTGAGATGCTTGGTCATGTCAAAAGACGCAAGCAGACAAATAATTTGTAATTTCAGTAGTCAACACTATTCATACATTTATAACCATCGCCAATAACATTATAAATGTTGGTCGGAACGCTCCAAAATACAATGCTATGCCCAAGGACAATATCTGAACGCAATCTGGTTTACTGCGTGCTGCCTACCCTTCACAACCTTAACCCCTTTTCATAGCTTTGATAATCTCGTCACACAACAATAATTTAGTTATTGATATAATAAAATGCCACCATTGGTCACCATCATTATAATTAACCGTTTTGTATTCTCCTACTGGAATTTTCTACTACAGATATTGTATTTAAAAATTGAATTTATCCACATAGTAAACACATTTATACATAATATGGTTATATGGATATGTGCCCGATGCATGGCAATTGGCTCACCACCTATTCCATAGTGGGACGTAAAGACGTAACTGGTGAAATGTGGGAGTGCTCTGCATTCCTCTGCCTACCTCTTCGGGGATTACAAGCGTGAACGCGTAACTCACATACGTTTTTCGGGATGACCCGACTAGTTTTGGACATATATGAGGTCCTTTTTGCAAATCGCAGTTTCCGCTGCAACCTAGTTTAGTATAAAATCACGTGTAAAAATATTTCTAAAGTAAATAAATCATTATTATAATATCTACAACCTAGGTTCGTCACGGGCTAGCCAGAAAGCACCGAGTGCTAAGTATTTATGACGTGTCGTGTTTCCATGATTCTCATTCTTTTCATACATGCACACCATCTTTAGACTAAATAAACTTATTATTAATATGATTATTCTACTATCGTGGGTCCCTTACAGTATGATAAGGGTCAAGGTCATAGTCTGCCACGCTAGGCAAGTGCAGATAATAAAAACCTTTTAAACAGACTATACATACGGGAAATGACATTGATAGATACATAATTATTGTTAAAAAAGCAATGTGTTGTGGAAGTTATCCATTTAATGCCTTTAATGGTTTTTTTTAATTTAACGCGAATCAATAAATAATAGAGTTAAATAAACAGCCAGACACTGCAGTGTACAGTGTAATTACCTTTGATCTTGAACGCCAACTATTTACCTTCACATTCGTCCGAGGGGTTGCCAGTAACAAAATTAATCGTTTGACAAATGCTTATGGTTGATTTTTACTTGGCAAGAGTTCGATTCGCACATAGAACTGATATTATGCAGAATTGATCTAAATATTTATTTATTTATCATAACCTAAGACCAGCATTACAGGCTAAGCGTAATTCGCTAGCCTAGCTTACACTCTTACTTATTCCACACTACAATATGTGCGACCTTCATGTATTCGTTCAGTGTGTAAGCGACCAGGTCGACTCCGCCACCTCGTTGAAGATACGCAGCGTCCGCGTGAATGGTGCGTCACCCAGCAGGCTGGTACGCGCGCGAAGCACATAAAAATGCAGTTGCTGTAAGATGGCTGCACCTGTCTGATTTCCCCCGTATCACCTTAAATAGATATCTGGCAAGCGCCACTTCCCTCCCGGTTTCCATCTTGCTGTATCTCACCATGCCTAGAGCGAACAGAGTGGCGTAAGCATTGGTAACCAGGATAGACGGCATAAGGCTCGCGGTATATATACCGCGCAAACTTGTTTTGGATGGGTCCCAGCATTATTTTATACTTGATCTCGCTCGGAACCTATCATATAAAATAATAATAATAATCGACCCATTATAATTCCACTGTTGGAATATGGGTCTCTCTCACATTGAGAGGGTCAAGTTCATAG
>DWDT01004677.1:0-11035 GCA_018245595.1 Microceris scylla
ATAATCGGTACAGTAGTTTTTGAGTTCATCGATGACATACAGACAAACATTCATTTTTATATATTAAGAAGAAGATGAGTTATATTTAATATCATATCTCCCAAAAGTTACCGTATTATTGTTTGTTTATTTTCTGCAAAACATATTGTCATGCTTTCATTTTGTTAGACCACTACGTGGTTGAATGGAAGCTACGCGACTTGCTCCAATATGCCGGATCAGGCGCCCAATAGCAATCAGCGGCGTGATATCACAAACCATACGAACCCATCTTCAGTTATACAAAAGTTATATAGAACCCTGCGTAGTGGCTTGAAATCTTTGACATGCGGAGTCCCTACATCAGCAACGTGTACTTCCTTCCGAATGAATGCGGATAGAAACTGGGCGCGGCGAGGACGGCCACACTCAGCGCCGAGTGGGCCGCACACTTACACTATGGCTTAGCCGTTAGGTTTAGTAATCAATGGACCGAAAGGCCAGTGAGTTCACATAATTACATTCTATATAAAGTATGTACATATATTTATATAGGTACATAATGGAACCTACAATTTGTAAAAGTTATTGATTTATATATCTGCTTGGAATGCACTTTAGGCTATGGTAGGATGGGAGAAAAAGATGGCTGAAAAAACAGCGAGCCACATTGATTTATTACTCATTGATGAAATAATTAAAAGCAACATGAAGTGAACAAGTTTCTAGATACGCTGCGATATATGTGATAATTTAAATTTTCCGCAAGTCTTATGATTAATGATGACATTAGGGTAAATGATTGCTGGCAGAAACTTTTCATGACCGTTGCGTTAGCTGCTCTTAAAACTTATCGAAGTATCGTTCGATTTTTAAATTTGAAATTTAAACTCCTCAGTTTGAATTTTCTTTTAAGTGGTCCCCTGATTAAACCTATCCTATTAGATCAATGCTTTGGACTAACCAAAGTTCCTTTCTTAAGACCACGCATTACCATATGTATTGCAACGCGTGGTCTTAAGAAAGGAAAGAAGATAGCTTGAATGAGAATCATTCAATAAAGCAGAACATTAATATGTGGATTCAAGCGTTTTATTTTGATACTAATGGAATAATGTTGAACATGTTACTTATTTAGTATAATATTTAAATTTCAGTTCGTGAGCAACAAATAGCTAGTAGTGGCACTAGTAGCGAGCATGCCATAGATGCCATGCCTTTTTAGACCCCACAGCAATTCTAGCCGCGAGCCCAATCAGTCGTAAATAATTTAGTTTTTTATGGATCCGACGCGCACCTTGTACTTAACGATGGTTTTCATTTCCTTCGTTACGTAATAGACAGTCTAACAGAAGGCCTGGACGTATTGATTTTTTTTATGCTATCAAGTTTCGACTGGAAAGTTGTCTCTGATTTCATATTACCCGTGTACTGTCTATTTTGTAGCCGTTAATTTTGGTTACAGTTAAAAGTAATAATAATAGATTATAACATAACTGGGAAAACGATGGAGTACACTTACACTTCGCTCCCTAACCCATCGGGAAAATATAGGTCATTTTAATAATAAATTGAAAATACCACACCATTTGAACTGCAGCATAAACTTTTATGTGCACTTAGGGTTAAATATATCACTCAATCTATAATATAAAGCTGAAGAGTTTTGTTTGTTTGTTTGTTTGAACGCGCTAATCTCAGCAAATATTGGTCCGATTTGAAAAATTCTTTCACTGTTAGATAGCTCATTTAACGAGGAAGTCTATAGGCTATAACATCACGCTAAGATGAATAGGAGAGAAGCAGCAATAAAAACATTGCGACAGCGGCAAAATTTTGAACTAAAAATATCGTATACACAGAAGTAGGTAATTTAAAATAGGGTTCTTTGTATTAAAAACACTTTTACGTTTTCTTAATTGATTTCTAAATAAAAAATTCCACGCGGACGAAGTCGCGGGCACAACGAATACCTAAATATAATTCAAGTATTTACAGATTTTGTAGCCAGAAAAGTACGGCCAATTGAATTTTAAAAAATATACTTTATCTTAATATTTCAATAATTTTGAATATTTCGTTATCATCCGACCGACGCGCACCCTTCGGAAGAGCTGTCGCGTAGTAATCATCGAAAATTACGCCATTTCCAGCTATGAGCAAGAGGACAATTTAGATAAGACCGATACAGCAGGAGCGTTGCCTACGCATTGTTTACGTAGAGCCTTGGTTTCGGACCGTGATCACAGACCATTCCTTGCGAGTAACAGCTTATTGTTATTCTGTGTCGTAACAATGATATTTTACGCAACTTACGTGTCGCTTATTGTCTTTTTTACATGTTTATCTTAAAGCTTAAACTAATATTCTCGTTTCGCACGGACGTGCAGTATGACGGCCATTTCCGAAACCACTTGATTGGCGTTTTGATGTAACGCCGATACGTTTCAGTTTCGTTACTGTTTGCAGCGGTATTACCCATTCACCGATTGTAGATTTTACTCTTCTGCCATTACAATTCGTGTACTAACACCTCGATATTACGATATTATATGACGACAGTTATTACGCAAACACTTATTAATAATATAGTTAACTACTGTATTCATCAAACAAAATGAAGAAAATATTTATTTATCTCTGTTATTATAGTAGATAATAATAATAATAATAAATTATTACGTTAATAAGAAAGACGGTAATAGGAGATAATTGTAAATAATATGTTGGCTTTGTTTAGTTTGGTAAACTAACAATTGTTAATGTTTCGATATGTTGCAGAGTGGCTTTAATCCATCGCTTTTATTCTATGCGGCATTGAGATAAATTTTGGAGAAAAAATATGTCATAATGAGGGAAATCGAAGGTTCTTATAGGTATGCGGCTCAGCAAGAGTTTCAAGCTAGTGAGACAGTTGCAGTGGGTGTTGTTGGCGTTATTGGCAACCCGCTTGTGCAATGCCTCTGCGAGTTTCTGAAATACTGGCCAGCGACATTGACCGCCCGCCCCACGCACAAGCGGCATAGTGGATTGTAGTAATTTCATTGTTTATTATTATATCGTGCATGCCAGTTCGCTAATGGCGTAGACAGAGGGAAGCGAGGGTCAAAATCTCTACCTTTACAGATCTTCTGCTACGTTCTCCGTGCTTCTTCTACTTTTATTACACTCCTCATACGCGCACGCTAGTTACTAAGACTTTTAAATTAGATTACTTAGATGATTTTAATACACGTGATCTTTTTAAAATATTGAACCAGAGACGTATATAAGAATTTATTTAATTTGCACAGAACCCGCTGGTTGGCAACGAATCGAACATGAAATAAATCATTTTAATCGAGAAACTTGTCTCGAATCATAATCCGCAAAAATATAATTTTAACACAACATGTACTATTACTTTCAGCTTCCACCTGAAGCTTCTTACTCTCGGCAAAAGTAAAAGTCACTTTTCTTACCGAAATCGAGGAAGAGGGTGATGTAAATCTTACCTGCAACAAACAAAGGAGGCACATTAATAAAAATGTCACTATTACAATAAGCGTGCACAGTAACTATATGCACATTCGTACATACATGGTTTTATATAAAGCCATATAATGAGGAAGCATTAAGCTGGCGTAGAATGATAAAGACCAGTTAACGGGCGAGTAAAAAATAAGCGGGATATTAAAACTGGTTAATTGTTGGTAGGTACGTGTACGCCTGAGCGAGACATGAACTTTGCTGTGACGATTGGCCGGGGGTACTTTGATGCGTACGGACAGCGCGCCGCTCGCGGCCCATTACGGCACGCGGACGGAGTGCACACTGTATACTACACATTAAAACTTATTTAACCGATGCTAGTGCACACAATAATGTATGTCCATATAAGTAAATATCGTTACTATAGTTTGATGATGATTTAAGACTATTTCTCTAGAGTTTCATTGCAATATAGTAATAAAAGTATATATTTTTAATAGTCACTGGTACGCTATTAATGATTTCCAAGTTCACAGAGCTGTTCAGAAAACAAGACAACGAATTGCAAACAATTTAAGACATCATCAATAAAAAGTGTTATAAATATCGCTCCGAGTCGACGCTGGTTTTTGCGTAGTGCATCAAATTAGCCGTAAGGTACGAAGGATACTTTATAGGGTATAATTTATTTTTGTTGTCGTGCAAATAAAAGGAATGCGCGATTGTAGATTTTGTCGGTGGTCGTCGTAAGGTGAGTAGGCGTGCGGGCGAGCGGGTGACCTTCGCAGACGGAGGCGAATGGGCCCATCAACAAATACTCTACGTATTTAATAAACAGCTTTAATTACAAGTTTTGCCCCTCTGTCCTGCTTTTGAATTCTCGTTGTTCGTTCATGACATAGCGCAAGGAAACTATTAGTTACCTTTAATTCGATTGTAATAACGAATGTAATTGTATATAGTCAATAATACTCAATCAATGCATTCATTAACTGGTATTAATTAAAATATTATTGTAAATAATGGCCAGCATACACTAAACATAGTGTCGATAACCAGTTATATTCATGAATACAATGTAGATTTGAGATTAATTTGCTGTATTTTGTAGACGCGAAACAAGGGTTAGAAGGTCCCAAAAAGCAATCCGCATGTCACAATGTGTCCCGCACATTGTGCGAAAATGCCATCGCCACTGGGCGACCGCTCGGCGTCTTCCTTCGCTAATTACTTATTATTATGTCTCCAGCGCAACAGATGTGCCACATCCGCTCACAGCCGTTCCACGGTTTCGTTTTTCATCGTAAATTAACAATCAGAAAACAGGCCTATTACAAACGGATATTGTTACTGTTTCTTTATACTGTCTCACAATTTAAAAAAAAGTTGATGAAAAAATATATCAAAAATCGTGGGTATTATTAAATGGACTTGGATAAATAAGGCTCGTCTTGAAAATCAAATCGTTCCTGGCACTGGCACCATAGCGAAAAGCCAACGATTACAAAATAAGAAATCGAGACCACAGAATCGTTGATTAGACAAGACTAGGGGAGATACTAATAATACAAAGGCGGAGCGCGACGCGGCTGTGGAAGAAAAGAAGCCTCCGGACATTCGAAGCGTATAGATTATCCAATTGATAGGCAGCGGGGTTTATTAAAAAATAGTGAGCAGTAAACGGGCTCACCATTACGGTTGGTTTCACTTTCCTTGACAGCGTTCACGGGTCAGCGCGATGCAAGGATGTATCTATCAATATACCGCACAGTTACTACGCATTTGATGTTGTACTAAAGCCACCAACCACGCACAGGAACTATAAGCTTTGTTACCTCGCTTGGGGGTTATATGAATTACGTTGAACTGAACAATAATTGCTGAATTAAATTTATGCAGTATTATGTACCAGTAATTAATGCTGTTAATAAGATAATTACAATACATCGGAGTAAGTACATATTTTAATGATAATCAAGGTGCTTCTTAACGTTAAAGATAAAGGATTCATAAGATAAATATACTTATGACTATGCGTCGGTTAAAAAATAAATATGCGCCGGGACGAAATTCTTTACGTAAAATAAAGTGTCATAAAACGTGAGCTTGAGGAAATATTATCACGAGGCAAGTCCCACTCAGATAACTTTTGACCGAACTGTGTATTAGTTTCGGATAAGTTATCAATACGTTTACGTGCGTCATAGTATCATCATGTTTGTGGTCGGAACAGTCATTGTACCAGTGTTTTTTGTTTCAATTTTAGGAAGATAGTCATGTTTGGGAGTGTCGTGCGCGCTGGGTTAGTTTCTTTATCGCGACCGTTTTCCATGGGTATCGGGCGCCGAGCACCGGAGCATAACCTTTTACGTCATGCCATAGACCACCCCACTTGTCACGGTGATGATTCCTCGCTCACCACGAACGTGTGTGGTACGAATCGTTGCTATTACACAATAACCTCATATGCAACGTCTATAGTATAAACGTACCTTTTCGGTTTCGAAGCAATTTATTCGCGAACAACAACTATTATATATTAGCTCACCAAGACAGCTAAGGTGCTAACCTTTAAAACTCATCGGCGATTCGACGGGTACGGTATAAATACAAGCAGTAACGCTTATGAAAATGAGCAGAGAGCGCATAAATCTATTTTTTTTCATAAGTCTTCGATAGTACCTCACATACGTATGTAGGTAAAAGATAAACTAAATGCTTGACCTAAGGAGCGTCCGCGCGAAACGATTTGATAATACGCGTTGCAACTGGTCGTGTACTACACGCTAAATGCTAACAGGGTAACCTCCGCTTTTTGTTTCTTAATTGGTTTTAATATATTTAATATTAACATGAACATGTTAAGTCAAACACTACTGTATAGAATTGTAAAATAGAAATCAAGAATAAAATTGAAATTCGAAAGAGAATTGAATTGTTTCATATTTTAAAGTATCGACTATTCATTCACAATTGTTAAAGATCACCAAATTACCAGTCTGTCCCTTAGCCAAGGACCATAGGACTGCTTGCCCAAGCTCACTAACCTCTGAAAGTACAAATCGTTAAGGCGACTGTACACTGTCCGAGCTTACCGAAAACAGCGAATCAACGCGAATCGGTTACGATGGACGATGTCCGCTCGTTGTGACACGTGTTACGTAAAGGCGCTGCGACACTGACCTACAGCTGGTGCGGCGATCGCGCGCGCCACTTTCCTTTCATTATTGACACACTATCTAAAACTGGCTGATGGCTGTCATGAGCACGTGGCCGCTGACCCGATTGTCTGTCGAGCGTGACAACTTGTTAACGTAATACACGCGAAAGATACATGGATCTACTTGGATATACTTGGATCGACGATCAACATCAATCTAATTTGATCATGGATATCAATATGCTTCAATACGGATCTCTTTGGATCAAATTTTCCTAACACTGAACAAGGTGCAAAGAATAAGGTTTTAGTGCTCAGTAAATTCTTACTATCATCTAATAGTTGGGTATGAATTCTGTGGCCAGACCACGATATATGATATCACCAATTCACTTCAAAATTACGCAGCTAATATGAAATACTTACTTATTACGCCTAATTAATAGATGGGTTTCTCAACAAAGACATTAAAATAACAGTGGCGACTCGAGTGCGCTGCTGGTAGTGAATAATCGTATAAGTCGAAATAGTTTATCGTACGAACTACGAGTATTGGTAGTTCGATGTGTTATTTACTTGTCCGTGATAAATATGTTTACGTCGATATAAGTGGTTCAAAACGAATGGCAATCGGTGTTTGTGAATCATTAACAGCACCGAGGGTTGTTGATATTTGAATGTCGGTTAAGGCGTTGAATTTTTTTTTAATGTCTACCACATTCAAGACAATTTTCATTGATCTACATTTAAAGTTAATTAAGAGAAGGATAACGACGTAAGGTCAGTAGAATCGGAATACGTAATTATGCATTAGTATACAATACAATGTACTGGGTCAGATGACACACGCGGCAGTGGGCCGGCCGCCCAATTGCGTAGTGTATTATGTTTAAATTTCGAACAGGGGTGACTCCCTATTGACACCTGACCGACTCAAGAAGGGCACACTTGTATAAATTAGCCACTTACATAACTTTATTAGTGGGGGGAATCCTTTGCTTGTCTTTGCGTAGCGTCTGGCCAACGAATAGATACATGTTTAACCAAAACAATAAAAGCAAGAAAGCTAATTGCTTGTAAAATAACATAAACTTGTATTTGGAAAATTATAGGCTTATGTAGTCTATCACACGTTTTTTTCGTCGTTCGTTACTCTAGCTCTAGTAAAGTGGGCAGTCTACACAATTTCAAAATCGGTAATTCGTGTTAAAGGCTTTACACACGTCCGACACGCCATTACAATGTCGTGGACTCATTGAAATTTGACGGAAAAAAACGGAAGTGTGCGGCCGCCATAAATCGTATGTATACAACGATAGTATGTACAGAAATAGCGCGACATAAAAACAACCGCTGAATTAGGATGTAAACTGACAAGTTAATGCGGTTCTACTAAAAGTGAAAGAGTTCGAAAGTTCGCTTCCTGCAACGCGGCCACATAAGATATCGCGGCACGCGCGGATTATAATCGCTATAATAGTTTCACGTTTGTGCAACGCGCTTATGCAAACTGCAGTCGGGCAACACATGCGCAACGTGTAAGCGGCGACACTTCAAGCACTCGCTATATCGTCACCGCATTGTAGCTTTTTAAAGCAACATAAGTACAAATACGTATAATGTAGAAGCCGAGGTTGTGTAAGAGATATATTTGTATCCGCTGCTCGACGAATGTTCCGTGTAATGACATCAAAATGTCTATTTTATTCTGTTCTAAAATACTTTTTTTGATTCTGAACAAAACGTTAAACGCTTCTAAATTAATATGAAAAGTATTCAAAGCGGAACGTCAAGCGTAAGAGAAATAAGATTGCCAGATAAGTTTCCCTCGGCGACCGTGAAATGAGAAAACTGGTCGTTGGCAAGCTTTAAGTGGCATGTACTTAAGGTAAATCGATTTTTAAAGAATCGATAACCGGGCAGCGCTTGTGAAACGGCGCCAGCGCCGGTGCGGGGCCGACGCCGCGACAGCTCCTCTCCGCTCGGCCGTGTCATTACGAAACGTGAAAAGAAAGTTAAGAGCGTTCTGGCTGAGAGAATGTAGCAGTGTTCACCGCCAGCGCCGCATCCCGGCCGCCCTACGACCCGCTCCGCTCGTGATGTAACCGCCCCTTTGTCTACTTGCACTTATGTTTGCTTCGTCATAGTCGGCACATACGCACCAGTTACGATATATGAAAAAAATACAGGACTTTCATTGAATAGAATGGTTTGATATAAAAAATATCACAGAGTATAACTTTTACTAACGAGCCCTTATTAAGAAAATAAATCTGGCATAACGGGTAACAATCAGAGGAAGGCAGCGCCACACATATTTAATAACCTTTTATTAAATGGTTGTGTACATTTTTAATAACAAATATTTATTAATTTACTGCCGTCCAAACTAAACTTGAATCTCATGTTTACGTGAACATGAACATTTATGTCGTTCAGTAAGAACAATTTCGAAGAATAATTTTTGGTACAAAAAGTTTAGTATTTGCTGTTTACACAAAAAAGTTCAGCGAGACCGCAGTGACGTAAGGCAGCAATACGTTAACCGTCTGAAGGAAATAAACATTATTTATTAAATGCCATTATATTTATAGTCCTTCGTTACACATCCATCCTGCCCCTTATTAGAATGATTGTAATATACAAAGTAAACGTTAAAAGTAAACTGTTTCGAATGCGGGTATCTTGATAAAACTTGTAGTTGTAATAATAATAAATGAGAGCAGTCAAGAAACAGTGACCCTCTTTGGGAGTTCTCAACTAGAATTTGAAATGATGTTTTGGTTGCGTAACGTAATATGTTCTTAGCGAGCAATTATGTAAAGTGGTGAATCGTGGCTGGCGAGAGCGGCGTGGGGGCAGACAGGCGCCCGCCGCCGCGGTTATGGTTAAACTGTTACACGCTGTTCTCGATTCCAGCAGCGAGCGCGGCGGTTATGCAACCGGCTGGCGAATGTGTGCCAAACTGCAGTCAAACCTTCTACGTGGATGCTGAACAGAAGCGTAAGTGTTTCTCGTATAAATTACACATAAACGCACCTTCCAGCCTCGATCCCGATTCGAGCCCACCGTTTCTAGTTGTATGTTGAAAGGCCTCTTTGAAATATCATCACAACATTCGCTTAGCTCAAGATATTACTGCCATAAATACGGCTGGGTTTATGACCTGACCTACATTCAAATGTTCACTTGGAGTCATAAAGGTCAATGTTGACTGTCCTGATACGGTGTTTGTAGTTGTATGATGGAATTTATATTAAGTCGAGATAATAAACGTACAGACAGACGTAAATGCCACAGCGACATGTACAAACTTGGTTAAATTGAATCTACGAATATTATAAAAATATTAAAGAAGAAAAATATTTATTTGAAGATGTGTAACATTTTGTATGGTAGCAAATCAGTAATGTGAAGTTCGAGTTTTTAATGACGCCATCTTTTGAGTCCCAAATAATGTACAGGCATATAAGTAGATGATTTTACCTACATATTTTTAGCAAGGCATTCAAATCCACGCATTCGACGTTTCCATAATAGGTAAATAAATACATAGGTATATCAATTATTAATTGCAGCGATGTCTTACATTAACGCTATTATTATGCTCTTAAGCTTTATCGATTGTCCAGATAAGATACTCCACACAAAGTACCGGTTCGTAAATGCAATGCACTTCAAAGTAACCTCTCACATATTATGTATACACATATTATCAAGGGAAAGACAATTAACTACTGATTTGAAACTAAGATAATGTCTATAAAGGTAATATATATGTTCATTGGTTCAGTTTGTCATAGACGGATAAAGAAAACAATGCTTTTAGTTGAACACTCGTTGAAACTGTATTAGTTGGTGTATGTGCGCTGTCAACATTATGTATTAATGTGCCTAGCTAGTGAATTTGAAAAATTTAACTAACTCAATTGGTTCTACGAAAGTGTAGTTAATGAGTTATAACGGTCATTGACTGCTCCTAACTGATGCCAACATCAACAAATCTTCATTAACAAGACATCACTTTGATGCTACTATTATTATTTCGTCACGTTGTGTCCACACGGAGTAGACAGAAAGTACGGAGTGCCAAATATCTGAACTTTTACAGACTTGATGCGGTTCTACTAAATTCAACACTCCTTTTAAGTACAAGGATATCGGTTTCGGTCATTTTTGACTTACCGTATCCAACGCAATTGGTCAAAATAGGTAAGTTCAGATCATCGATTCTACTTACCTACATATATCGACACACTTAATATGAACCTACATGAATAATGATTTTAATATAGTAATCTGTGATGACAGTTTAAATATATGCAGATGCATCGCGTGCACCAGGACCCAGAACTAGTGTAGTGCGCAACCTAATCGGTATAACAATCGTGAAATCGATTAGGCCACATGCCGTTTCTTAATCAG
>DWDT01004678.1:0-11035 GCA_018245595.1 Microceris scylla
CTTGAGCTATGAGCTCCGTTTGCGAAAGGTACTCGTGGTTTCTTTCGGAGTACGATAATCTGTTTCCAGATTGCGTGGAGTTTATGTATATTTACAAACAGATTAACCAAGTCACCAGATGGTATTAGGCTTATAAAGAAAATAATAGTATTTTGATTTCAACGATTATAATTTGTTGTAGTTTAGTTTCGGTCAAAAACCTAAATTACGAGTAGATGACATCAGCACGGTATACTTCATTACTTTTGTACCACAATATTCGACAATATTCAACTTTCTAATACCGTTTTATTTAAATTTTCATGTCATATTACTATTACAACACTGGTTTCATACAAAACTTGTGACGCCAAAATAAAATAATAAGTAAACTTTTTAAAATTGGAACGTGCGACCAAGAAAATGTATTATTCATTATTGTTGTTTTCTGTTTTTTTTAGAAAGAACTTTTTTTGAGTGGATTTTCGTAGTACTATTTATTCATACCGTAATAGAGCCAAACATTAAATTACCTCCTGAAACTACATATTTAAAATACCCTTAGTATAAATTTCCTATTGCCTTGAGTTCATCGTTCATGACACTATTAAAAAACTTGAAGTACATCAATAATGTAGTCAAAGAAACGTTTTAGGTTAACCACCTATCTTTAGAGTTGGACGAAAACTTAACTGGTGAGAGTGTACTACAGTCTTCTGCCTACCACTTTTTAGATACACAGGCGTGATGTTACGTTGTTGAAAGAACATTGCTAATCAACATAACATTTGCTTTTTTTAATGGTGTGCTATAAGGGTTACATTATTTTTTTATTAACATAGAAGAATACACGAGTTTAAAATAATGCATTTCAGTTAAAGAAAATATATAATAGGTATTTATTCTCCATGAAAATGGACATCAACTGTTTTTGCGTTACATGAAACCTCAATAGTTTTTTTAATACTGTAATATGTGTTATTGAATTTTAATTTTTATATGAATTTTAAATAATATATATAGAAAATAGGAAACATAAATTAGAAATAATAACTAGCAGAAAATAGGAAGCATTAATTTTTATAATTTACCTTCACTATAGATTTTAATATAATTATGAAAATTGTAAATAAAATGTTTGCGTTGAATAAAATCAAAAAGTTTACTGCAATAAAATACTTTTGTACATATAAGATTTTATGTCCTAGCCATTATTACCCTTGCTGTCATCGTTTCAGGGAACACCACATCTCTGATTTCACGAAAACTTTTTCCAAACACGACATTTAACTGTAACACCTCAGTCATATAAGAGTTATATTTCAAATAAAATTAAACATTCATTAATATATTAAACATTCATTAGTCGTCCCGCCAAAAATTATTTTTTGTTAAATACTTATTAAAACACACAATACTATTAAACTGGTGCTTAGTTTTCACTGACGTAAAATGTATTTGTATATAAAAGTTAATTTATAAAACCAATGTTATTGTTAACAGCTGGTTTACGTAATAAACGAAACACCGCCCTACAAGCAGGGAACACGAGGGTACTGAACAGACTGAAAGGTGGATATATGTGGTTATTACAATAGATAGCTATGACCATATATACGTACAAACAATCTAGGTACAAAAATGTGTAAATACATTGATTAGTGCCATCTATTGGCAAGTAGGATAATAAATATAGGACGTCTGCCATCTATTCGCAAGTAGCATAACTACAATCAGTGATCTGCCATCTATTGAAAAATGCCAAAAATAATCATAGAATTATAAAAACATTTAATAGATGACACCAGTATCATTGTAATCTTTTGGTAATGCATGTAAACTATATCTATACTAGAATATGTATATTTGTTTAACTAAATGATAATTATTCAATACATAATCGATAAAACAGCTCCAACGAGATTTTATTATGAAATTGCCCACTAGTGTATATAAGGTCTAACATAAATGTCTAGAACATGTGATAGTTAAAACATATTGTCATTATTGACATTGACATTTAACAAAATTTTAATAAAAAAGGTCTCCGATAAAAATCATATAAAATTCAAAATACCTTTATTTGGGTCTAAAAAATTTGAATTCAACCAAAGAAACTTTACTCGTAGATAGTTGAACATTAATAAAGAAATATGGTAAAAGTCTGGAACTTAGGTTTGGTTAGCTTCGACACAGCTTTTAAAATACAACTAGCACTTGCAAGAAGGCACTTGGATGCAATGATGAAAGGAATAGATGACAACTACGATACTCTTCTTTTGGTGGAGCATAAACCTGTCTATACTGTTGGTTAGTGTTATCATCGTCCTACACTAATTGTCTTCATATCTTTATTAGAATATTTATGAGCTGGGACACGACTGAAAATATCATCATTATCATACCCTCTGAATTTTCCTCTATGAAACATGAGTCTCCTTATAATCAGAAGGCTAAAGGTCAAAGACTACCATGCTGCCACATGCCAATTGACACTTAACTAGACATAACATACCTTAAAACATTTTGGAAACAAGGTTTGTAGGTTTTCTCTTGTTATTTTTCTTTACTTTTATGGGAAATAATGTGTAACCTTAAAAAGAATTTTGTAAAACTACAAGTGGATTTGCACTTTAAACATCAATTGTTATTACTATTAAATTACTATTAAATCTTACTAGTCAGTCTTACAATCTTATGCTCTTCTTTACACTGAGTTGGAGCACTTCATCCAGTTTCTTGGCTTAATTAAAATGTACTTAAGCTATGCATAATATAGATACTATTATTACTCTTTACACTGAGAACTGACACAAAGGTCTGGTATGTGTCGGCATTAATGAAATTGTTTCATAAATATTATAGTATGGCTGATGAATTTCTTGATTTTAATAGTTTCCTCTGCTAATATTTACAGGAATTCGAGATGAAACTCCAAAAGAGGAAATTTTAAAACTTCGGGGTCTAGGAGCCGAGTTCAGAAAGACAAACCGGGGAGGGCTGATCACTTTCCATGGTCCCGGACAACTTGTTGCATATCCAGTGATTAATTTGAAGCACTTCAAAACTAGTGTGAAGTGGTATGTTAACAGTTTGGAGGAAACCGTCATAAAAATGTGTGAAGAATTAGGTGAGGTTCATGTACATCTGAGCAAATTTATAAAAATAAGTTGTATAGTGTCTTAGTTATTTATCTTAGTGGTTGAACTTATAAGGTAGCATCTTTATTTGGAACTCATAACACCAACATATTTTTACAAATTATTTTTTTATTGTTATCATCGCATTTATCATTTCACTGTTGGGATTATAGGTCTCTTATAAATTATATATATTACGCCAATTAATTGATCTAATCATTAAAAGCTCTTGCCACTGATTGTCACTCATTATATCATTATAGTTTTGTTCTTGACATTTATATTGTACAAAATTTAAAAAGTGATATGAACATCAACTTTATCCCAAGTGTCACACACCAAGTAGTCCTTTTTTTTGTCTATTAATAATTTATGGTTTCAATGTTTAATTTCAGACTTTTCAATTTTCATTTTGTAGTGTTAAAGTGAGGGAATTATGTTAATGAACCCATTAATTAGTCTTCAATCTGACACTAATTGAGAATTTCTTATATTTAAGGAATTAAAGCAAGCAGATCTCCACATACAGGAGTATGGATAGAAGATAATAAAGTTGCAGCCATAGGAATCCATGCATCAAGGTATGTGACAACACATGGAATATCACTAAACTGTGATAATGACCTCTCCTGGTTTGATCATATCACACCCTGTGGCATCACGGACAAAGGCATTACCTCCCTTACTAAAGAAACTGGTATAATATGCTCCATAGACAAAATGACTCCAATATTCTTAAATAATTTTAAAAAAGTATTTGAGTGCAAATTTGAAGAGCTGGACACAGACACACAAAAGGAAATTTTGAACAGTGTGTATAACAAGTTGATGCTACAAAATGTCTAATAAAAAGAATTTTTTATAGAAAAATATTTCTTTAGATCTGTGAAACTCCTCGAGTGTAATGTTAAAATGTATTTATTATTGATGTTATAAATAAAAGAATGTTCAATTTGTACAAATTTATTTCAATTATTAAAATAAAATTAAAAAATAAATAGATGTATTAGTAGTAAATTATATAAATTAGTTAGAAATCTCAAGTTGGGTTGAGAGAAACAAATGTAATAAATATGTCTAATTGTGTACATATACTCAGATTGTTTATCTATGAGAATTTTATTAATAGCCTCGCAGTAATATTGTTTCTTCAAAACCCAACTGAAAGTTCAAAAAGACGAATAATAAAAATTGTAAATGGGCCAAAGTGAGAGTTAAAAATATATTTACAAGTTATTTAATATTAAATTTGTTTATTATAATCAAAAATTACTGCTTAACATACTCAGTATTGTTAAAATAATAAGAATAATGGGCACATATGCAAGTAACTTAACTCTACAATGCTCTCGTTTTGGGGCCAAATCCAATGTTTTCATTCAGAATAATCCCATAAAAATAGTCCTACTAAATACTGAAATATCTCATTAGTATACAAGGTACAATTTCAAGGGATTATTCCAAACAGTAATAACACGTTTTAGTACTTACTGACAAAGTTGCATAAACTTTGTCATATAAGTAACTAATTTTTCCTACTGCTTAACACTAATAAATGCGTCGTGTCACTATGCTATTATTAATCTACGAAAGTACCCAGTATATTGTAGCACTTCAATATTCAATCCTGGTATAGGATATCCATAATAATGTATTGCATTAAACAACGCAAGCATCCACTGTCTGTATACACCTAACAGTAAATCTACTTATACATAATAAATGCTTCTAAATGCAATTAAATTACCCATAAGGTAAATGCAAAACACGCGGTGGTTACATATCTTATTACAATCCTCACATTTACACCACGATCAAAATGATTTATTCCGATGTATTCCTATGGACGGACTAATGTCATGAAAATGTTGACATGTAATTTTGTTCGATATCAGTCATTCGTATCACAAGTTCCTCAGTACAAGCTAGGCGTTGGAACATTATAATAGAATTGTACGTAGAGACCAGTGTTATTATGGTCTATAGAACAATCGTAGGGCGTAATTACGACATGTGCTTGGGCGGCGCGAGCCACTTGCGCATGTAATAGCAGAAGATCGTGGCGATGTACAGTATAACTAGCAGCGCACACGCCACGCCCAGCAGTAGGACCGACGCCTTGCTGGGGCACGGCTCAACAATAGTTACTGTTTTCTCTGAAAATATAAACAGTTCGAAATTAGTTCTAAGCTCATTTGGAATTATAAATTCAATTTAAAATTGAATTAATTATCCAAAGAGATATATTGATCATCATTGCAAGCAAATTCCTACTCACCACCAAAGTTGGTCTCCGATGCAGTGCCACCTGGTTTGTCGGAACGGAGGAAGTCTGTGCTCTGTCGTTCATCACCAAAGTCGAGCACCAAGATTTCTTGAGAGATATTCATATCTTCTTCTTGGCTGTGAGTTTCGCGGGCCTCGTGGGGCAACGAACGCTTCTTCCTTCCCCAAGACTCCAGAGATTCTCTACCCCATTCACATACAGCCTACAAAAAAAGATTGGATGACAAACGGATATGGCAACAATAAAACAAGAATGTCATAATATTAAGTTGGCATAATCTTGCTCACCGGCTCACAGGGTCCGAGACAGTATTTGACATTACATTGGAAGATGACACCGTATGATTCGGTAAATCTGAAAGCTTCGTACACGGACTGCAACGCATTACCGTCTGGAGTAAATGCTGGGAATATTGATGGATCCACAGGGCATCTACAAGTGAATAATAATCCAAATAAATCAGTCGGAACTTCATAAATATCAAATCTTTGGTGATTACTATTAAAAATCTCACCCGTCATCATCGATGATTTGGAAGGTGCTTTTTGAGTCCTTAGCCATGGCCACGCAACTGCGAGCAAAGATTCCATAGGGAGCTGAAAAATATTGATAGTAAGCCAAACGTCCGACATTTTGCTAATACAATGAAATTGGTAAGAAAGTTTCTCACTGTCTTCCGGAATCTCAATACGGAAGGTGAGCCTGTCTCCAATGCGGACAGTCTCGACCTCGCGTTGGCGGCTGTCCAAGATACGAATACGTGGCGGCGGTGCTTCCGGCGCAGCGGTGATGGAGATCATCTCCGGGTCTCTGTAGATTTTTATTACAATTAAGAAATGTTACTCTCTATATGACCAATTAATATTTCATAGCTGCTACTTTTACATTTAAAATCAATACCGACCCGATCATTATCACATTTCTCCTTACTCTATTAAAAATACATATCAGGCGTAAATGTGGACTAAAATGCTAGTCACGAATGTTCAACGTTCATTGCTTATGTATTGAAGATTATTGCCCCCGTCATGTTTACAAAGCGCTTTCAATATAGGGCAATAGAATTTTAAACAAACGGCGTGAAGGCATGCATTAATAGCTGGATTTGCTTGTAAAATTATATTCACGTCATGTAGCGTTTTGAAGCTGGCAATTACTTCGAAATGTATGAGGTCAGACGATTTCGCGATAAAGATTATATCATCATGCCCGACTAACCTGATAGGCACCATGCCAAATGTGATGTTCTTCGAACTCATGTCGTATGTGCACTTGACTTTGTAGATCTTGTCGGCTTTCGTCATTACTACGCTGTGATGTTGTAAGACGACTGTGTTGGAGTAAACTCCGGTCTGAAAATATATACCATTGTTAATTGGTATACAAGTGCAATGGAATTCGAACACGTTAAACTTGAATTCTTTGGTCTTTCGTTCGGTTTCGATCAGAAACCAAAAAATAGGCGGAAACTGAAGTTAGAGACACACTGATATTAACGAAACAAAGACCAGTTTAATTATAGGTCATGAATCCACTTTAAGACAAAAATTCGTGTAATGAACATTGTACTCTTAGTTTCCTAATTTTTAATCGATTTTGAACAAAATATTATCGAATCAACCAAAAAGTTTGAAACTTTAA
The DNA here is from genome assembly GCA_018245595.1 of Microceris scylla. Lineage (NCBI taxonomy): Eukaryota > Metazoa > Arthropoda > Insecta > Lepidoptera > Hesperiidae > Microceris > Microceris scylla. The sequence goes on from DWDT01004678.1 coordinate 7,048, forward strand.
GAAAATTCGACGCAATTTTTGACCAACAGACGACTTTTGATTGAGCATGGCTGTTAGCTTGCAAACAATAAACTAACTATGGATAGGTATACAAATACACACATTCATATCAGTATAATATTATACGAAAGGTACTCACGACGCTCTGCGTGTTACAATCTTGTCCGGCCATAGTGAGGTCGAGTCGGAAGAGGTCGCTGTTCACGACGTCGATATTGCAAGTCTCGGAGCGACCCAGCGCATAGATACGCCCGTTAAACGGCTTGTTAGTTCGAACTTGCACCGCGATCCTTGTGTCTTTGCAGTGAACCGATACTGCAATTAATGGCCGAGTTGAAAAATCTAACATAGCATTGCACCTGTATATGATTTACTTGAAAAACACATCACATCTGTGGTTGATATCGACCAATGTCGACTTTAAATCACTTTAATGAAAAGTAAAACTAACCATCATAACATGTCCCTGTTTTGTCGCAGTTAGCGTCATTTCTCGTAAAGTTGCTAGAGATATTCGGGTCCTGTTGATGCTCAACAGTGACGGGTAGTTCGCCGCTGGGATTCGCATTCGCAGGTGGTTCTGTAAGGAATAAAAATATCTAATTACACTGCGGTCTTTCATATTTTATTCCACACATTACGTTACCAACGTGCGGATAATATATAGAGGATATATATGTGCATGTATGAATGATATTCATGATGTATGTGATAAAGTTCGAGCTGGCCGTTGCGTGTATCGTCATAATCGATACAAGATTGTGGCGGTGTAGTCTAGGCGGTGCAATTGACGATGCCGAGTGCAACCCGCACATACTGCAATTACAGACGGGGCAAAGCGCGCCGCTACGGACAATTCTAGATTTTCACACGCGATTGGCATCTAGTACATGACTGGAACTTAATCCACTAATACCCGGAACTAATGATATCAGAAATCTATTGATGGCTAGACACGGTGTCATTTGCCCAGCGTTCTATCGGTTTGAAACTATTCGAAATAAACTATTGGACAATGAATCACAATGCTGAAATGAAGAAAAGCCCACTAATATAGTAATTATGCCTTAAAGCCTAAGGTTATTGTAAAATTGCCTACACGTAATAGCAAATGAATTAATTGCAATAAGTCAATCAACAATTTGTCTTATGGAGGTGTGTCACAGTTTTAATTAAAATGTATACCATCACCGTTTTTTACGTTTTAAATATTACATAAATTCTATTGACCTGAGTCTTATTTTTTAAAAACAAATAACATAAATAAGAAACAAGTAACTCAAGCATATTAAAGAGGTCAACAAATTTTTATAATTAAATACCAACGTGGCGTTCAGTAAGTAAACTGCGAATTTCGCATACGAAATTTACAATCATACCAATATATTGACCTAAACCGTTACGAACCGAATACTAATACTGATTATACATTAATATAGATAAGACAAAATAGTCGCCGAATTAGCATTCCTCACACATTATTTAGTCAATTGACCGGAACGAAGATTCAGCAAGGTCTACTACACTCTGTTCCCCGGTACGTTGCGCTGTCGTTAAAAGCGTAACTTTAGTAATACAAACTAAATTGTCGTCAAAGCGCGACCAACATTACCGACGTACGTACTTGTCTGTGTTATTAACACTGCGACACTTTTTCATCAACACAACGCTCGCGTTTCTTGGAAACGTTACATTAACGTCTCCCACGTTTCGTTATTTTACACATTAAAGTGTAGAATCATAAAAATAAATTGTCCGTGTGTTACGTAACGTATTTCGTACATTTAAATTACATTTGATTCTCGTGAATATAACACGTAGTTCAATAGCAATAAAAACAACGAACCGTGTATTTTTTTTTCTTTTATCTCACTTTTCCCTTTTATCTTTATACCTCGCCGCTTATTCCTTAGCGAAACGCACCACCAATTCCATAGTAGGATGTAAAATCGTAACGAATGAAACATGGGATCCAGACATGATGTTAAGTTTTTCTTTTTCTAACCAGCCAACGACATGAAGTCACGAATGGAAAAAAATATATATATCCTTTTAATAATTATATATTAATAGTTTAACTCGAATTAACGCCGTATAAAGTGCGTGAAGACCACAAAAACTATATAAATACAGCAGTCAATGCCTGACTACAAAGATATTTGTAACGCTTCAATAACTAAGATTCCTTCCCACGATTAGCATAAACGAACATAAATAAGAACTGAACACAATTAAAAACTTGATAATCTCATTAACGGACGAACAGCGTGGTTTTTAGTGTTAAACACAATAGCAAGCGATCGCGCATAGCTAATACGAATTAGATTTGTGTGGGAGTTTAATTACATTCTTGTATAAATACATACATATACATGCATTATGTTCAATTGGTTGTAAATGAACGAACGTTCAAATTTTTAATGTCTCTAACATGTACATAATTCGAATCTAATTTTATATTTCACCCTATCCTAATAATTACAGTTTTTCTTGCTATTTAAAATATTTTTTAATACTAAGCTCTTTTATTTTCGTATGCAATTAAGTAAAAAGGTACGCAATCATTTATCAGATAATATAAAGAAATGTCTTAACAGCCTTCTTTCAAGGTAAGTAACTATGCATTTGCTGAACATACTGTATTTGATAAAATCTTATTAGAGGTGATAATTATACAAATTAAATTGTTTCATCTAATTATGGGTAACATTTTTCGATATTTTTAGAAAAAAACGTAGCCTTGCTACACTGAAAGTACATTCTTGGAAGAGTTTTGAAATGTTGCCACAAAAACGTCGGACGCGCCGAACAATACACCGGCCGGTCATGGTATAATTCATTCAGTTACTGCGCTCCAGAAAATATTGCTTTCCGTACTCTATGGCGCGGCTGTCATAATACATTTAATACGGCGGAGCGTTATCATGCTTTTATTGCTGACTCTACGTGCGGTAAACTTTTAGAAATTACCTACATTTCAAAACTGGGTTAGTTAGCGTTTTTATAGAGACATTTTACAAGTATTTACTTTTTTATGGCTGTTCCAAGCCGTTATGTTATATTATTATAAAATAAGAACATTTATTTCTAGCAGAACGAAACCGGCGCCTGCGCAGCTTATAAAGTAATTTCACACGGATTGCACTTCATGCGATGCGCATTATCTACTACGTTGAACATTATTGTGATAGAATGTCACTAACGCTTATTATCTACTTTAGTTTTCTTGTGACTTTGTTAGATTTTTTCATTCTTTTACTATACATAAAGCTATTAAGGGTCTTTTTCTCTAGTTGTCGTCTTATTGTAGTTACAAAGTCACTTTGTACACCTAAATCAGTAACGTACACATCACCAAACTACATTGAAACTATAGAATCGGCAGCATTGGGGAGCTAAAGAATTTCGTCCCAATCAAGAACTAGCTTAGAATATTACAACGATGTTCCATCAATGCATGTAATGATAAAGCGAGTCTCGTAAGGAGTGTATTTCTTATAAGCGCGTAATGTTCCTATATAACGAGCGCAGTGTAATAACCGACAGCATGTCACTTGTCATATGGAAGCGAGGGTTCGCTGGGAGACTAATAGCGAAGAGATATATGAGAACTGTGATTATATCGCTAAGTATAATCCCGGGACAAAATGACAGGCTGTCATAATTACATATACCTACATATAAACAACATGATATATTATCACACCTGTATTTCCCCGAAGGTGTAGGCAGAGTTTAGTACACTCGGCAATATACATGCATGTTATATCCAATTTATTAACTAAATATAGAAGCAAACGGGAAAACAGCAGTCACAAGACAACTGCAGCCGACCTCGTATAGGATATAGGAACGAAAAATAGGAATTTAATCTCATTTAGTCCGCTCTCATTGATTGGTAATAAGATGATTGTATTTAACTATTATTATCAGGGCAATGGGCGCTTATGTATGTATATTAGTATGACGAATGAGTACCTACTTATAT